>DVXP01000010.1:0-43162 GCA_018235645.1 Junonia grisea | reverse complement strand
GGTGTCTGTCGTGGTCTGGGTGTTTGTGTTGTGTGTGTTATCCGGTGCCCCGACACAAGATCCAATGATCTTACTTGGGTTGAGTACCGTTGAGTGTGTATCGTTTATTATTTATTATTATTTAGTACTTGATAGGTAAAGGATTGTGCTTCTATTTCCATATTCTCCTTTATTTTACGATTTATTGGACATAAATCTAAATTGATTTTTTTAAATTTTATAGCTTTCACGAATGTCTATTTGTAGAGCTGACCATAAATCTTAGAAAAATGATGTTTATTTATGGTCACCACACCTTATATATTTGTATAAACTATATCTGTTATATATTTTTGTAGGGAACTTCTCGAGTGGAATGGCTACGACGTGGTGGACGACGTGGTGATATACACTCGCTTAGTTGTCGACAATATATCCTTGGAAACGCAAGACGACTGGCAGGAGGACACTCTCTCAGATGTAAACAATCACTTTGAATTTGTTAATTAACTTATAATCTCAGTTTATTTAAAGTGTTGTGGTTCTCATATTTCAACCAGAATGTTAGTTAGGGATAAGTGAAATAACATTTTCGCAAAGCGAAGACATTTATGTTTTTTTTTTTTACAAATATCTTTTAGTTATCTGTGATGCCATATTATCAATCTGTCTATAGAGTATAGAGTAAATACAGCTTATCACAAAATTATTTTAATTGTTTTTATTGAATGTGTTTATTGTAGTCATACGCGCATTGCTTTAATTTGAATTATATATGTTACAGAAAAGCCTTTAATGTAATATCGGCTTTACGTTTAGAAATAAGTATTTTTATAAGTAATTAAAAACTTATTTTTAGTAAAATCTGTTTTATATTAAGCCCCCAAATCTCCCAGTATACGTCGTTTAATCATTGGAAGCCATTTAAGAGGAATGACTTTTTAAATTTGTCAATAATCTAAGCTCCAAGTCTTAACAACTAGGTTCTACTGTGATAATCAAAGAAGTTTTTATATTATTTATGTTGACATTTTTGCAGTGGGACTCGTCAGATGTGCGTTCCAATTCAATATCAGATGGTAGCACGACCGTCCCGGACTATTATGGTTTGCGTTTGTTTACCTTTTACTGCTTAAAATGTAGTCATAAGAATTTGTGAAAAAACGTTTTATTTTAACATAGAACATATTAACATTTAGGATTAAAAGATGAAATTGTTTTAGAATGTTTGATTGTCTATTTACAATCAAAAGCTTAATAAAAATCTTAAAAATAAATTAAAAAAGCTGGTTTAGTGGAACACTGGGAAGGACCGTAGTTTCAGTCTCAAGCAAAAGTGTCTGAAGGACACTGGACAATTTTCTCTGTGTAGCTGCCATTTGCTAAATCCACAGTAAAAACCACGAGCGTAGCTAGGAGGAATTAGGGGTGGGCGCTTATCGCTGTCGCTGGATCCCTATTTCGAAATTTCTACGTACGGTATAGTGACCTGCCTTATTTAGGAATTTCTAAAACAGTTAAAACTCAACTTAAAAACAAACATTAACTTGTTATTCACACTTTTCAATACATTGTTCGTTTACTTTTTTCCGATTTTGCTTACCCCTAACGTTGACAAAAGCTAATCTTGGTAACGCCTATGACCGCAACTTTGTTTCATAACGTGAACCATTCAGACAAAATACTTTTAGTAATCTGAAAAATCTTCAGGCCGTTGTCTCCGACGCGCTCTCGATCAAAAAGTGCGTAGACTCCGAACGTTGCTCACCGCTGATGAAGATATTACAACAGAGTTAGATCGTATTGTATGTCGCTTGATGAAATTGGCTCTATACACTAGTAAAGTGCGCCCGAACCCACCGCCACCTAGCTGGATGCAGTGGAAACTGTTCGACCTCCTCACTCTTACGGAAAAAGCCATTGAAAGAAGGAGACAACACTACCTTGAGAACTATCCAATAAAAGCCATTGAGTATTGTGAGAATCTCATATTTCAATATTAATGTTATTTTGCTCTCCGCAACATTTCTTTTAAGTATTTTGTGTGAAAAATAAGTTGGTATCTTCTATTCTTGTAGTTGCTTATGTTGGTAATCAGTTTAAATCTGGCAATCTGTCTACTCATTGGCGCGGTTATTTTAATAATTTATTTCTTATATAAATTAAAAAAAAGTCTTTTAGTTTTTAAACTATTTTCAATCTAACTGATATGGAAAAAATAGTCTGAAAGGTCTTATATGAAAATCATTCCAGATAATGAAAACTGCACTGACAAAAATATAATTGAGGCATTTAAAGAGCAGGACAATACATTGTGAGTTTTTGTTGTACAGTACTTATAGAGTAATGTTTTCTCACATTAACATTTAACATTTTCCGCTTACAGTAAAGGTATCGTTTCTAAATATAACGACGTCGTAAAGTCTTCAGGTACAATTATTAATACATTTAGATCATTACAGAAGTAACAGTTACGTTTGTTGTATGAATTTTTTATCCGTAGATTTCGAAATTAGTGAAGATTTTCAAGGAGATCATCTAGCAGATTTTGAATTTGATAATTTTATTAGTGATACAAATAATGATATAGAAGAATTTGGTGGTACGCGTAAAATTTTCACTTTTATAATATGGAACATAAAATTGATAGAATAATTAAAAATCAGTATCGTACACAATTTTCAGATAATTATAAAGATAATTCAAGTCATGATGTATCAGAAAATGGTGAATTTTTATGTCCATTAGAAAAAAATAATGAACTAAGCACAGTAAAGGCAGTAGGAGTAGATATTGACAATAATGTATCTGAAATTTTTTCATACCCTAACTGTGCAGATAAAAATTATTCAATTAAGAATTGTGAGACAAATGATAATCTACTAAAGAACGACGAATATTCATTTAATAGTCTCACTAAAATACCTGATGTATCTGACACCGAACATGAAGCAACAAATTTAGTAAGCACTCATAAAGTAAATGAAGTAGTTATTGAACGAAAGTACGGTACCAAACAAAAAAATGGATACAGAACTAGGTCAACTAAAACAAAATCTCTTAAAAGGGTTACCAGTAAAATCACAAATGGTCAAAACAAAATTAAAAAGAGAAACCCAAAAGACCACCAGAAGTTACAATCTACTTTATCAAAACCGGTAACATTTTTGTTTTCTTGATACTATAATTATCTTGTAGGTGTTTAACGTGTGGCTCTACCACATTTTATAGTACGCAATAATTATTATTTTGTTGAATTTAAGCATTAAGGTTATATTTCTGAATTGTGTAACGTTTTTAGATTCCTGATAGCTTGACAACACTTTGCAATCTCGGGCATAGAGAGAACGAAAAAAAATTAGAAGATTGTTTCAAATCGTCTTTGCTTATTGATAATAATGCTGAAAATGTTGATCGATCTATTAATATACAGCGCGACATAGCCGCTACGGAAGATAGTCTGTTCATAGGCATAGTTACAGAAGACGGTGAAGAGTCTATAGCCTTGCGTCGTAATATTGGAATTGACGCTGCAAATGACCTTGAAATTGTAGACAACGAAGAAATAGAAACTGTAATAAATATAACAAAAGATGAAGATTTTTTATACGGTGAAAATGTTGACAGAGAAAGTACTACTTGTCAGACGATTTTTATTTATGGTAAGAAAATAACCACTGATCATACAATTTTGTGGATTTTTTTATTTATTCATATATCTATAATTATATGTTTGTAGATATTAATGAACCGAGTACTTCAAAAGGTGTTCGAAATTTGAGAACAGATGCACAATGTGGCCCAGATGTTTCTCTAACATGTGCAACGATATCAGCTACAACGTCATTAACTGTAATGCCAAATTACTTATATAATATTAATAAAATTGAAGATTCGTATACTAATACACAAGTAAACAAAAAAACTAGTGAGTTTGGCACGTGTACTGAATCAATAAACAGACCCATAGCTATAGGAATTAAAATCAAGGATTCGGAATTTGATATAATCAATAAAGATAAATGTTTAAAGACAGCTCAAGTATCCGAAGAATTTCTTTTGACCACCACTCATTTAAATGAATGTACTAAATCAGACACTAAGCTATTAAAATCACCACCAATTGCTCATAAAAATGAAGATTCAGGTTCTGAACCTTCCAGTATTATATTCAGTGTACTAAACCAGCCATCACAATTTGTTACTCCTCCAAATATTAGCAATTTGCCAATTCAACATATTAGCAAAGACAAGATTATGGCTGAGGTCTCTCAAAATAGTTGTATTAAACAAAATCTAATTTGTGGAGGACTTTACATTCACAGTTTTAAAGAACGAACAGTTTCTGAAGACGTTGTCTATCAAGGAGAATGGCAACGTTTTCATTCTTCATATAGGAAAAATCCTCAAGATCTAATTTTTAAAAGAAGTAATTCGATTCAAAATAAGAAAGTAAATTGTAAAGGAAAAAATATAAATAATAGTGATTTAAAGATTTTAAAAGTAAATAAACCGAAACAAATATCAATAAAGCCGTCTTTAAAAAAGATTAAACCGAATGAAGCTAGCAAGAAAGAATTCAACAAATACAGTAATACTAAAAATAATATCAAAATAAAAAACACAATCAAAATAAATAAAACTGCAGTCAAGGTATAAGTACATTATAAGTTTAATTGATTAATTTTTATATCAACGAAATTTTACTAATTTTATTTGTTGCTATTTCTAGACCAAGTCCGTTGTAACGTTGAGGTATGGATAAATAAATATAAAATTTATAATTACATATATGTATTGTTCAATTATTTTTAAATTTTAATACAATACTTTTTAATTTAAATTTATTTTGCAGTTCAATGAAGTCACAAAATACTAAAACTTTTCATCATAAAAACCTAATAATAGATTTAAATCCTGCCCTTCAAAAAAAGGACGAATTAAAAAGTTGTAAAAATAAAAATTATATACCTTTGTATTTAAGAAAGAAAATTCGACGCTTTGGTCCCGATTTTAGTATCAAAAGTAAACTCGATTCTAGGAATATAGATTTAGATAAAAATAAAACAGCACTCTTCTATTCTATGAAAGAAGAGATATCAAAAGAGTTATTGAAATTTACGGAAAATATCAAAATCAAAAATGACTTCATAGTATGTCGAAACGAAAATGAAATAAAAAACAGTGCAAGTACAAAACCAATGTCTAGTGCTGAAACAGTAGTTAACAATCGTAACCACAGCCCGCCCTCACAAAATAGTTCTACTTGTTCGTCACCTAATAGTATAGCTACTGTTCGCGCCGCTTTTGCACGCACTAAAACAGTATCATGCCGTAGAGGTTCTGTATCCTCTGAAAAAAGTAACTCTGGTTTAGATGCAGATAAAACGATAAAAGCTAAAAATTGCTCAAAGCGTTGTAAAAGTACGAAAAAGTCTCCGAATAAACTAGCAATCTGCAGTAATAAGGAGAATATACCAGAATCGTCTAAAAATGCTATTTTGTGTAAAAAAGAAATTCCAAAAGCAAGTAACTGTTTGTTTGTTGGGAAAACCAAAAGTGTTTTTATGGCCCAAGCGACTGGTAACTCAACTTTACAATTAACTTCTGGAACGATGACAAAAAATGATATAAGAAAGATAATTACGAAACATGATAATCCAAAAGACAAAAAAACACTTTCCTTATCTAATGCATCAATATCAAATAAAATATTAAAACCTAATCTCGATAGCAAAGACGAAGAATTAAATTCATTAGCTTCAAGTAACGACGTCGCTGATGAGCAATCTTTAAAAGATGAACATATTTATAACGTTAATGCAGAAGTAAGTTCCGATGAACTTGACAGTCTCAATAAGTCTATTCACAGTACACAGAGTAGTATTATGTCTGCTATAAGACAGTTAATAGAGCAAGAAATACACATAAATGAAACTACTTCTCACGATAGCATCGATTCGGGATCTGAAACTATAATTTTAAATAGAGACGATATTCCCAATCGCAGTTTCAATAGTAGTTCTTCTCCACTGAGTATATCGACAGTGATAGCTAATGAAGATAACACATTAGAAAGTGATGTTGAAAGAAGTGAACAAAATGATTCACTTTTGAGTTATACACATGATAAGCCACTGACAAAAGAAATTGATTCGCTTTCATTTAAATCGAGCGACCTATCATCAGTCTCCACTTCGAAATTTTCAGAGTATTATCTAGCGGATAATGAACTTGATAATACATTGTTGAATATAAGTTCGGTACAAGAAATATTTGAGCGCAATGATCAAATTACTGTGAGTTATTGTTAGCATTTCTGATTTAGTTTATGTCCTCGAAATACAAAATTATGTATGATTGATTATTTTTTGTAGAATGTAGATGGATTACTGGCTGCACAAGTATTTAGTGGATTTTCAATAAATACTAATTCGTTTGTTGGGGATCGATTAGACAATGTGAATTTGATTGATTCTGAAACTGGCAGCATAACATTAGGCTCGACAAGACAAGCAGTAAGTTTTCTTTTTTTTAGTTTTGTATAACAAAATGAGATTGTCGCTTAATGTTTTTTCAACTAGTAAAATCCTTTTAGGTTTCAGAGGAACTGTTTATATCTGGTCGATCTTCTGATACTTACGAAACATGTTGTGTTGAAGATGACGTTTACGTTCCTAATTGGCTTTTTAATGCTATAAGCCAAGAGCCATCGGTGAGATTACTACTTACAGTGTAGTTTTGATAAATTAGCCATATAAATATTTCTACGTCTAAATATTTATAACTTATTTAAAGTAAATTATAATTTATAAACATTTAGATCAAATTAACGAAAAGTTTTCATTATACACTGTAATATATAGGTAAGTGGAAAATAACTGATATTTTTAGGTACAAGAATCAGAAGAGGAAGAGGATTTTCTTCCCATCATCCCACTTGGAGAACCAGTGTTTGATGTAAATGGGAATGTCGTGGAACCGGGAGTTGGTATCGGAGCTGGTGCCGGTGATGGACGAGGCATGCACAGTGACCAGTCACAGGACAGTTCCGGTAGAGGAACCTCATTGAGCTCAAGTCCTACATCATCTGGACATAATGAGGTAAGTACAAATGCTATTTACCTCGATGGAAGGTTTAGTTACGTTCAGATTTTTAATAACAATGACGTATCGATTATGTAAACTTTTATGAATAGTCAATAAATCGTATCGAATCGTATTTCAATATAACTTTTTATAAAAAAAACGTGGAATTTTTAGCAAAAAGTAACTAAATAAAAGTGTTGTTTTGGTCTAGGCTGTATTAATAGATTTATCAGCTATTGCTGCTAATCAACCGCATTTTGTTCATGAACCAATGAATATTCCTGTTATCGATGATGAAAATGGCCAAACTCATAGAAGTTTTGAAGGTGAGAAACGTTTTTTTCAAATTACTTTTGAAAGTCACGTTGTAGGTAGCGAATGCATTTTAACTTTATAATATTATTCTTTTAATTATTATTATTCATCAGTGTTTCCGACCTGATGTTATGATTAAATATAGTATAGTAAAAATAAACGCAATGAATTCGAGGTACTTCTCAATGTCAATGCAGAAAATTCGGCAAAGAATAACTAGTCTTCAAACTTTTTTCTTATCATATACCTAAAGTAGAATTTTAAAACGGCCAACAACAATACATTTTTACATGATCCGCTTTGCAGGGGACGCTATGAACGAAGTAGAAAGGGCAAGGAATACAACAGCACAACTTACAAGCGATGTCGACGCTGACATCAGCTCTTTGGATACAGATGCAGTTGATTCTGATGATTGAGATGCACAAATTCATTTTGTTATAGAACGTTTTGAAATATTCTACGAAATTGACAAGTTAATTTCTTTAATGTCGTTAAAACTAATTGTGTAAATATCGTCAGAAGTTATTAAATTATTGTATGTGGTATTTTGTTTTTAATTTTTAATCCTTTTAATAGTTGGAAAGAAGTAGGCTCTTGTATTGTTGACGACATGCATTTATATTAGGCATACTGTGATCAGTCATATTCGTTTTAAACTACTTTTCAAAAAACCTGGTAGGTCCATTTTAGTTTAAAGTTAGGAAGGTTCTAATCTTGATTGGTTTTAATGAGAAAAACAATTTTCAATTAGTAAATAAAATATCACAAGTTATCGAGGAAATGTCTTTTTTGCATTTATTCATATTGTACAATCTTATAATATGATCCATTCTGCAAAATTTTACAGGCGAGCAAGAATTCATATATAAAACAGTAGCTCTTTCATATTGTACATAACCATTTTACCAGTAGGTATAGTGAAAACATGCGTATAGTATTTAGTTTTAGGATAATAAATTACTTATTTACTAATTTTAATTTTGGTTCTTTATTAATACAATATTAATAGTATTTACTATTTTGCAAGTTGTTGGCTCGTACCAAAAAAACATATGGTGATCTCTCGTTGCCGATGAACTTTCTATGCTAAATATACAGTAATAATTATCAATTTAATATAAAACTTGTCTTTCGGTAAAGCGCTTACACAGATACAAGGCAGGCATTACAATCTGACGTCACGATTAACTCACTTCGCTTCGAAAACTGACTAAAGGATCTTTCAAGCGAGCGGTTGCAGCAAAGGCTCGCTTTATATTAGGTCACCTAAAATATTATAAGAGGCTTGGCGGTTATCGCTAGTTCCTATGTTAACTAGCGGCGAACGATGCTCTTAATATTTAATTGTTACCTATTTGTCCAGTTTCGATTTTATAATTATCACATTGATTTCTGTACACGGGATCTCGTTTTGATCGCAATCGCTTGCTTTACTTGTAACTATACCACGGTGTCGTGAGTGGATACCGTTGGCGTTTTTGCTCAGCAAATTATTATTTTCGTCTTATACTAATGTCTTTTGGCCCGTTTAGCATTAAAGGAATAAATTCAAATAAATTCGCTTACATTAACAGGGTACGTATCTGTCACGGTAACCTAGCTCAACTAGCTGTGTCTCGATAACGAAATGAGTTAAAACATTTATTGATAACAATTTATTACGAGTAAAACGATTTAACAAATTCATTAAGTGTAATTCTTATAATGCATTAAGAGAAAGTGTTATTATCAATTTATCTTTTTATGCGAGTAACATGAATCATAATCGAAAATCAATTGCAGACGTGTTTATGAATTAGAAGTATTGAGAAACGACCAACTATTCGGACATTCGTAACGATGGCGTGTCACCGAATGATAAAAAACGTATAAGAATATTTATTGAAGGCCCTTACCTGTCGTAGTTAAGGTAACTATTACATAAAACTTTTTTTTTTTATTATTTTAAGGCAGTGAAACTCCCAACTTAAATTCAAGGATAGTTGGGGACGAGATTACCTAGCTAACATTAATATTAACTAGTAAATACCACTAAACATTTTCACATGCGACCTCTACATGACGGCCGCGTTATATATTACAATATTTACACGTCTTAAACAAGTATGACGTAGTTACGAGGGTATCACAAACACTAAAGCAGGACGCACTCTGCAACTCTAATACCACTCAGTCATCGAAAGTCCATCGGCTTATTGTATCCTAACACCCCAATTACAAATGACGGAACAAAATATTCATACATCTATACAATAACAATATAAATATATTTACGGATCAATCATTTTAAATGAGAAAACTACATAGAAGAAATCTAACACTCCGAAATCATGAACCAGTTATACATTACGAAACATGCACTCCTTCGCGAACAATTCATAAATAAAACGAATTATGAATAAGGTCTTAACGAGTCTATTTTAATAATATCATGTAATCAGATTTGCAATTTCACGACCAGTTTGATGATCAAACAATTTTATTAGAATATGAAACAAATTGTCGGCAGCTTTATGGTTATAGGTACTTAGCTAACTACCAATAAAGAAATTGCAACTCGATATAAATTATAAAATATCTACACTATTCGAAAACAAACCTTAAATAATACAAATGTAACAATATATTTTAATTAATTCGATACATTTAACAGAAATACAGTAGGGAATATAATTTGTACTATAAAATATAACATAGGTAAAAACAAACAATAGAACTTACAAATTGTTCACCACTCTGGTGAACAATAACAGTCGAAATATGTTTAAAATAATAATCTATATTTACTTCACTATAATTTAAAATAATAAAAGAGCTGCAAGTAAAGGAGTAAATAAATCCTTATTGTGCACAACAATCACATTGTATTATACATTTACCTTCATACCAATATCAGAATTAAGAGTATTAAACAAATATGAAACTAGTCGTTATATAACTCGTTACGAAACTAGTCACAAACAACGCACAGAACATCGCAGAATACACAATAGCAAATTGTTCATAAAAAAATCTTTTATCTTTACAAAATTGGTACCTACAATCACCGCTAGTCAAATGAATCATGCAATCATCATTCATAAAGAATTGAGTCACAAGACATGCATAACTTCAATGAACTTTTAGATTTTAATGAACAACATTTTTTTTTACGATAGTTATAACAAACGTTTGCAGAGTTAAATTCTTTTCCGACACCGCATATCTGTTAAATAAACAACTTCCCTATGCAATCACACAGTTCTAATAATAAACCTCATTCATATTAATTTGTTATCACAGAAAATTATGTATTTACAATTTTGCCGTACTTAAGTTTTGTACGTAACCTATAGCATGCCTCGCAACAATGTTTGTAGATGGATCAACGATTTTCTCTCGAACATTAATTATTGCCTAAGTTGAAATGTAATATTAGATAGAAAAACAAATGTAAAGTATAATTTAAAAGATAGAAATAGCGCGACAAAAACACACAATAACAATCTGGATTTTTGAAAAGCTTTTGATAGAGTCAATCATCATAGATCTAAAAAGTTTTTGTTAAACAAGTTTCTGTTACAATTGAAACAAATTCGTGGTGGTTTTATTACTTTTTGTACAAGGGCCGAAATCATGTTCGAGTAAAATCGTATCTTCGTGAATTTGACGATGGGTCGAGTGTACCAGGGATAAAGTTACAATGGTTGGCGTTTTAGTAAACGCATCAGAATTGGTTTACCACTTTTTTTTAACTGTGTAATGGAATAGAAATTATGAAACTGCTTTTTTTACTGTTAGCGTTTAAAAGTCGTAAACCAATTCGGAAATTAGTCACCGGTGGCTTCGATTTTGTGCCTGGTCATCATTTACTTAGAACATTTTATTTATATCGTATAGGTTATTAAAATTCAAAATGCCGTTTAATATTAAATGTAAAGCTGTTCGAGCTAATTAATTGAAATTATGTGACATTATTTTAATAATGGAAACCTGAATTACAAATTTAATTTAATCACAGTGAACACTATGGGATTAGGTTTTATTCTTTTTTTAATAATAATTAATAAACTACAATTTTAAATCGATTCTGAAGATAATCTTGATGTCGTTTAGGTATATTTAATGTTGATATTCTATTAAAATTTTCAAAATTTAAACAGTTTTAATACACTTGGTCTATGGATGATTAATTGTTATCTAAACAATATTATGTACTCTCCTTAACCAGGCGACAAAATCTATATAAACAATATCATTAATCCAGTCAACGGACTCCACAGGGATCTTGTCACATTTGGTGCGGCTCGCTCAGTGGCCGCGGCGTCGTACACTCAATAATCGTTTTTGTTTGAATGTTGTAGGCAATATATTACACGGAACAGCTTTGCAACTGAACATTTGAACTCGACAAAACTTAACGACAACGACCGTCATCGCCAAATGTAACAAAACACTACGTCGTCCGTCGACCGGCCTACACACGATTTAACAATTTAAGTAATATGCAAGAATATTTCTTCAAAGTTTACATACAATTCATATTTATTTAGTTAATTGTATTTAAATTTAAATAACATAGATATAAAGCACTTGGGGGAAGGACAGCAAATTCAATAAAAAATGTTTAATTATTTATTTAGTATATATTAACTAAGTAAAAATTATTCGCTATGTAAATATTTTATACATTTCTAGTATTAATTTGTTTCGACGATGAAATGCTAGATTCTTCCAGCGTCTAACTCGAACACGAAACGAGCCCGGCGGCCGGCGCGCCGCGGCGCCGGCCCCGGCCCGTTTCAGCAGGCGATATATAATGTAGACTTTATGAAGTGCAAATTTAATATAGAAAGTTTACTTTTACGATACAGACTAATAATTTCATTTTATGTAAAAATCCTAGCGCAAACGAGTTGCCTGGCACTGTTTCATATTCGAATACCTTAACCGTAATATAAATCAAAGAGTAAAATTTTAGCGAATTAAAAATTAAATTTTCCAAAACTTTGTAAATACTAGAATTCGGACACTCGGCGCGCCGCGGAGCGCCGAGCGGCGAAAGTCGTCCTTGACGTGACACACGCGGGCGCGGCGGTCAGAAGGTGTACGCGTGCGCGGCGGACGCGGCGGGTGCGGGGGCGGACGCGCGCACGTCCCGCTGCGAGCGCGCGCGGCGGCGCCGCTAGCACCAGTCGTCCTCGTCCGAGTCGGAGTGGCGCGCGCGCGGCTTGTAGCCGTTGGGCAGGCGCGGCGCGGCGGCGGGCGAGGGCAGCGCGCGCGCGCCGCCGCCGCGCCCCAGCGCCAGCGCCGCCTCGTAGCTCAGCGGCGCCTCGTACGACCGCCCGCCGCGGTCCGACTCGTAGCCCCAGCCGCGCCTGCCGAACTCACGCCCTCTTTCATTGAGACTTAGGGAACACGAATGATTGCCACCGTTACTACTTCCACTAGCTTATCTGATATACTACAACCATGTACGAGCTGTGCGTTTCCAGGCGTAGAGTATAATTATGCCCCCTACATTTAGACTTAAGGAACATAGAGCTTGAACAGTTCTTGTCCTAGACAAGAGCATTCTTTCGTGCTCTTTTCATGTAAACGAAGCGTTTACACCAAAACAACAACGAGCAAGAATGAGGCTAGAACGAGCATTCACTCTGTGACGAGGCTGAATGCGAAGTTCTCTAAGAACGTGAGGTGTCACTGAAAACACGCAGCTCGTACATGAAAATGATCTACTACAAGTAGCACAACTTAAATTCGTGACTCACCTTTCCCTAGATCTATAGTCTCTGTGTATCAGTCTTTCAACTTCTCGACCGTACTCGTACTCGTCGTGTAGAGGCTCTAACGGTTCTCGTGTCGTATGCCTCAATGATAACTGTTGAAAAATAAACATAGCTAGTGTTGCATTGTCTTTCACCTATTGCTTCTTATCTGCTGATCATATGCATTTGATCTCATTAAACATTCATTCATTCGGTTAAGTAAAAGACAGTTATTATTATTTAACATGTACCTATGTACCTATCACTACAAAATTAAACTTTGTTACGATTAATTTGGTTTTACTTACGTGCGAGGGACTATGGCTGATTCTGCTGAATGGTGGTTGCTGCTTTACATGTAACGTGGACGGCTTAGTAGGCGTCGGGGGGAGCTGTCGGCCGCGACCGCGCCTGCCTCCCTCTCGCTCCCACGACCGCTCGCGCCACTCCCGCCATTCGCGCTCTCTTTCGCGCTCACGGTCACCACCTATTGACGCCCAAACTGCTCTTTGAATAATTTGAGCGTTCTAACTTCTGGCCAACTGATTTACAACCGCCAGCCAGAGCGAAGCATATCAGATATCAGAATATGATAAACATTTAAAGGTGTAATATAATTAGATGAACGAAGTAAAGAAAGGTAAAATAAGATCATTAAAGAAAATTATATAGCCAGGATAACGAACAGATGTGCAAACAATTTTCTTATGAATATCGCCGCGGTTTTTTTTGCAAGCTTCCCCCACATGTATTCCATGCGCATAGCTTCATACGACATCGATTATATTCATAGTTTTTAAAACAAAACGAATTTCAAATGAGCAAAGGGCCTCTAGATTTCAAATTGATGTTGATTAAAATATCAAAATTTAGACCCTTTGCTTTACAATAAATATTCGGTTGACTTTTATGATAACGGGATTTAAATTTCGGGATCGGATTAAAAACATTTTTGTAACAATAATTGTAGTAAAGGATTTCATTTTGTTATATTTTTGGGGTATGTGGATGTGCCGCCTTGCAAAGTTTATATGACTGAATTGTGATAGGCCATGATAAACGTTACATCATTAAGAGCCACGTCTGAAAATAACAGTTGTGTTCGAAAAAGCAGTGTTATCCTTACTTTCAGTAGCTTCTCTAGAATTGTTATAGAATGCGTTAAGCAAACTGGTATATTGTAAGGTGTGGTGTCGTGGTCCGGTGTGTGTGGCGAGTGGATCTCACCGTAGGTGTGGTGTGGCGGGCTGGGCGATCGCGAGGGCTGGCTCAGGCTGGTCGTGGGGTACGGCGCCCTCCACTCCTTCCCTGCTGTCAGGAATACCTTCATGTACCTTCCACCACGCTTTACCCTATGCCCGTCGGATTACCGACCTAATTTCTTTACTCACAAAGGTGACTCTAAAAGTTTTGAATGTCTTGAAGTTTTGAAAGGGAGTGGATGTTGGATAATATAGGATTGGATTGTCGCTCCGCTTGGAGCAGTTGTGTGCCCGAATGTTATATAGTTTGAGGGACACAAAGTAAAAACATTCGTACAGTGTATCGTACAGGAATTTAGTCTAATTATAATATACACAAAAGGTTTAGACAGATTAAAAATATAGTCAAGCATTTGCATGCTGCATGATCAAATCGAGGATAATTAAGTGCATGCGCGCTCCAGGCGTTATAGAAAATCTCAATCGAAGCTGTGTGCAATTAAACTTTGCACTTATTAATTTTAGCATGCAGCAGGCAATACAATTTTGATAATTTAGGAATTTTATATTACAAATGTTCACATAACGGCCAATTTAAGTTTTTTCAATGTGGTTATAATTTTTGAACTAAAATAGTATCTCATTCATCCATTTCAGTTTATAAACTTATAGCTAATCTATAAATAAAATAATACGGCCTGATTTATAATATCATTGTAATAGCATACGAATGAGATTTAACTTCAGAGCTAAATTTAAACTACAAATCGTACTTTACAACTGGCTTTGTGGAATACTTGATAATTCTAGGATAAACAATTCCATCTAAATTACGAACTTATTTATATGTAGCACAATGGCTTGCTCACTGAAAATCTTATGACTACATCTACGGAACATGAGTTTCTACAACTACATTAAAGCTAAGGTCCCATCTTCTCAGAAAACTTTCAGAGTACCTTCATGAGAAGAAAAATGTTTGCAAAACTGTTTTAGTTTCATAATCTAAATCTAAATGGAAGGAAATTGTATGCGTATGGTTACGGTATGCGTGAAAACTATATGAGAAAAATGGGTATAATGTTGGAAGGCGAAAAAGTAGCTTATCAAAGGCTCAATTTTTTGTGACGTTCATAAAAATGTTTTTCAACCAATGTATTTTCATTAGCAATAGCGTTAAGCCAGTAGTAAATCTGCTGATATAAAATTAAGAGAAACTGAAAGAAAAACTAAAATAAGAATGATAGGAGCAAATAATAAAAGTATGAAATATATGGTGAATGTCCTAAGAATTTATCAGCAGATTTACCTAAATGTGTTATAATAAAAGAACCTTATACTATAAATAGTAGCACAATAGCTTACTGGATAAAAGGAAAATAACCTACCATGTGGGTGGTAGTGATGTGGCGCTCTATGCGTTCGACCATGTCTTTGGTGCTCATGCTTAACTATCTCAACGACATTGTTAACTGTGTCGGAGAAGCCAATTTCGTGGTGGTAGCCTCCGTAGTGACCTCTTCGTCTTGGACTCGGAGATCGCCTGTAACATTAACATGTTACAAAGTTTTAACAAACGTAACTGAGTATAAGATAAATATAGGTATTTTGTGCGTACAGTAGAACATGACATATTCAGATACAACAATCCCTTGTTCAAAAAGTAAAATAAATTAATGTCTTCTTTAATTTATTAAAACTTTATTATATATTCCGTCGGTATATGTTTTAACGATAAATAATATAATATAACAATAATGGCCACGTGAATCGTATGAGTAATTAATTATTACTTAGAATACAGTTTTAAATAATTTAAATATTAGTGGTTCCATAATAGATCCTTGTGGTATGCTTTTTTGCGGGATAAACAAATTAAACGGTTAATATTATTTTTGTGTTAGTATTTAATACATGCAAATAGTTTATTGGTATGTTAGTACATATGGTTAGCATATAGGAATAAACAATCCGTTAGTAGGAAAACGCTTTGATTCTCTAAACATACCGTTCATCACTACGATATCTTCTAGATCAATTTCTTCTTCGATGACGCTACAAAATAGTAGAACATAAATAAAACGAAACAATAATAAAAATGTGGCACATATTTTTTATCACATGAATAGCCTAAAAACACTCAACATAAATATGATAAAATAAAAAAAAAATCTATAAAATTAAACGTAACAGAAAAAAGTAAAAAAATTGGAACTAAAATTTTTTTTAAAATGAGTAGGTACATTACACATAGGTTTATCTGAATTTAACCATAATCATCTCACCTTAAACTAGATGACCTGCCATGGTGTCCGTTTTGGTAAGCGTGAGGTGGCTGTAATCTCGCTTCGTCTAAAGATTCCATGGACGCATGGTGTGATCCCACATCTTGCAACTCCAGGACCTAAATCACACAATTGATTTATAATTCATTCTAATAAAACCATTTAAAGTAATGTGGCGTTTTTAAGACTCTAATGCTTTTACTGTCCCATATTTACAAAACGGTCTAAGTAAACAACATCGATGCACATCTAGTGTGCCTAAATACATTTTGCAGTGCATGCAATTGTGCTTGTGCATTACGTATCTATTAAAACACATCAAATACTTACCAGAATTATCAGAATTAGATCTACTAGTAATAAAACTATTTATTAATATCATGCGACTTTGTGTTTAGATATCCATGCATTTATGACATAGATTTAGAGTCGTTATGTTTATCAGTTTTAAGTATGGAAATGGTAGTATTGTTAATGTGTTCGTGTTTCGGTCGTGAAAGTGCTGTGTCTAACATCAGTTTAGTATAATCCCTAGTAGATAAAAATACACATATATCATTCACTATATTTTACCTAAACAAAATTAAATAATCATTCGTTATACAAACATCAATATTCTACAAATAATACTGCTTTATTACATTGAAAAAAATTACCTAAACATCAACAACCTGTAAACGTTAAACCAAAAGTTTTTATCAGTACAGCATAATCTATAGAAGGAGACGTGTAATGGGCCTAAGCCCCTAATTATATTTACCATACTTTAGACCTACATAAATAAGGATTATTATTAAATTAAGCTAAACGACGAAACGAGGAACATAATTGATTACAATATCTTCATTAGGACAACACATCGAAACAGCGAGACTAACAATGTTACAACACCAACTATCTAGGGCAAAGAAATATTTAATAAGTTAGTTAGTAAGGTTACACCCATTTGTTAAACAAGACGGCGATCGAACACTTCAACCCAGCACATTACAGATTTTTTTATTTTTATATTTAGGTTTAAAGCTATGGCCAATTAGCAATCAGTTAATAATTAATTTTGACAAATGCTTATGTAACATTTTAAGCTAGCACTGCGCTGATTATTGCGCTGACTTAGTATTAAGACAATAATGATTGGGTCAACATGTTCACCAACGGTATTCACCTTTTTATTGTTCCTGGAACAAAAGAAAAATAAAGTTAGAAATTCATAATATTACGAAGAATTTTACATACAAATTTTATATGACTTATTTCAACTAAGTATACAAAAGTTTTTGAAATTTTTTACTGTTGAAGAACCATTGGGTTACTACATATATTTACATAAGAAAGATACGGCATTAGGTACATGCTAAGTTTTTACGCAAATATTTTTAAATAGAAATATTTAAGTCATTATAATTGTATACGATAGGCGTCGCATAAAAGTTTAAGATAATATGCAACGCCCCTTCAAGTCGCACAAAAATTAAATATTAATCAAAAAACTTACTTGAACGACCTTCTTGAGGAGCGTTTTGCGAGGTTAGCTAAGCTGTGTGGATCTTCAGGGTGGCCGTCAGCTGGTATTCCTGGTATCTCGTGACTCAAAGAGCCGGTCCGCGAGCCCTGGCCCAGCCCGGCCGCCGCCGCGTCCAGCAGGCAGTTAAACAACGACGCCTTCTGCACCACGCACCCCATATCACCCTACTCTTTCCGAGCTCTTGCGCAATCTCATGTTACCACATTTCGTGTTTACCATTATCAGCCTTAATCATTTTATTTACATAACTCGCTAAAGTCTACATGAGTATGCGCAAACTTCCCATACATTACATATCCATGCTGGAGTTCGTTTAGTGTTCGTATTTCTGTTCGTGTTCTGTCAAGTGTGAAGTTCCATGAACCATGGTTATGAAATCGAACATGGAATGTAATTGTAGTGTCAGCGAAAATGAATTTGAAGTCGAAAACCTAAGTAGAACCTATTTTGATACTTTTTTTGTAAAAGGTTTATGTATAATATCGACGGTGGTGAATGTTCTGTCAGTAAATTAAAAAGACGTCGTAGAAATTGTGTTATTGCGAGGAGCTGTAAATGACAAAAGCATATGTATAGTTTAGTGCATTTCAAATATTTGTGCAAGAATTCGAAGCCAGAGGCATCTTGCCAAACAGCAACGCCAACCCTTTTTCAGTCGCCTAAAAATAATTTTTATAGACAAGAAAAATATTGGTAATTCTGGCATGCGCAAGTTTAATTTAGAAATACTGTATTTTTCCTTCATTTATGTTGTTATTGTATTGTGGCAAAATAGCGTAGCATGGAAGCGTTGATTTGTATCACAATAAAACCATCACATCAGGCTTCTAATATGGTACAAAAATTGAGCCAAAATTTTATCAAACAAAAGGAAATAGTTATGAAAAATTAAAATTTGATTTATAGTTTTGATATATAAAGAAGTCGAAAAAAATCATGCACAGTTGCAAGGAATATAAACATTAAAAAAATGTTGTATAAACCGTAGGTAAATAAAAGTACAATAAATATAAAAATAGCGAACGATAATTTGTAAAAACAGACGGCGCTAGTGGGGAAAAGACAAATCTACGGAAAGACACACTTCTAGTTCTACAAGACAACTCCTAAGGATTCAAATTCAAATCAACACAAACATATTTGCCTACATTCTATTTAAAACGAATTTTGCAACTATAGGACAGGTCACAAAATAATTTATTGTGGTTTACTAAGGCCTATCTTTTGGACAAATATGTGCTTTTTAAAATATTGTCACAACTTTGTCCACGCTACCAAAGTGATGTGCGTGATTATCTAAGGCTAAGTCTGTTAAAAGTACTAAATTTCTAATCCTCAATCACACTATAAGATGTATTTCATGGATCATCGTGTTTATTCGGTCGCTATTTTTGCGTTCATGATTTTGTAATTTGAAAATAGTTTTTTTCAAACACGATGCGAAAAAGTTTATGTAAAAACAAATGCATAAATAAATTATCTAAAATAGTGCAAGAAAAAGGTAGTCAAAGTTTCGTTCCTTAAAACATTAAATACTACCGGCTGATTGGCCGTAGGGCTATTCTCGCTGAATGCCTGAAAAGTAAACCACCAATGTAGTCGACTCATCGAGAGTCGATTTCAGCTAATGTGATGTTGTATTGTTGTAGTCATTATTTGAAAGTATTTATTATATTTTGTTCCAAATTGGTTCTCATCACCATTTATAGTTTCGGTAACATATACTGCCAATAGGTCAACATACACAACAATACATCCACGAGACGACAACACAACAATCTATATATAACTAGCTATAAAGTGTAGTTTATAAATCTAAACAAAGGGATGTTAAGGGTCCATCAACAAACACTACTTTTAAATCGTGTAGTTAATAAACCTAACGACGAGACGTTTACAGTTGGCTCAAATTACTAAAACGGTGCAGAAAGAACATACATTTCACTTTAGCCACTCACGTTTACTCTGGCTTCAGTTGAACTACTCCTAAATAGTTTAAACTCTGTATAGACATCTGAATAAGAAACCACGTGGAAGGAAAATTAAAACGATGAGGTGCGTAATTTCTAATCCTTATAAGACGACTTACCGGAACGCCCTCTGGTTTGTTCTTGCCAAACCTAGTCGATCTCCAGCTCTCTAGGATTAGAAGTCCTGCGTAGATCTTTCCAACCGTTAATTTTCCTGCATTGAGAACATCTTTTCGAGGCACCAGCAAATCTAGCATCTTCTTAGCTTGAAGTGGCCAAATGTGGGTTATCGTCTCCCTCAATTCTTCATCGGCTTGGTCCATTTCTTCGGCTAAAAATATTGACAAATACAAATAGTATACTTACAGCCAAGATTCTTCAGTTTACTTCAAATATTTATTTTTCTTCATTTTTACCTGATCTCATTTTAATGCTGAGGTTTTCTCGGATTAAGGCAAAAAGTGTAGTTGTGAAATTCACTTTCCCCTCTTCGTCTAATGGCATATTCATTCTAATTAATTTCTTGTATGCTAGTCTGTTTGGGCACTTGTTACCGAAACCTAAAGGCGGATCCATATTTTTTAACATATCGTACATTTCTGTGTAATGGATTTTCCCCCTGAAATAATAGTTTAATAGCAATAATTAGTGTTTGATTTTGTAAATGGTGATCATGATATATTTGTTTTACATATTTATTTTGTTTTTGTACTTACGTTGCGTTTGGATCATATTCTGCCCATATTCTGACAAATTCGTCTAAATGATGTGCTCCGAGAATGGACGAGTCTCTCGTTAGATAGTCAAAATTATCCATGATAACGGCAACGAATAAATTTAACATCTGCATAAGAAATAATATATGAAAATATAGAAAACATAAGGTACATTCTGCAACATTGGTAGTAATTGAATTGTTTCAAAATACTTACGAGAAAAGAGCAGAAAAATATGAAAGACACAAAATACGCATATGCAAGAGTGCTGCCACAGAATTCGTTTGGGGGTTTATCGGCTTCCCTGTCGCATTTGGCCGGCTTGAGACAAGCTAACATAATATTTGGCCACGACTCCCCTGTAGCACACCTAGGTTTAAAAAATAATATGTTATATGTAAAATCGAAGGCATTAGAAACATAAAAGTATTTGTGTGATCTGATGTGGCAAAGGTGCACTTACCTAAATAATAACATTAATGCTTGAATAAAGCTTCGAAAATTGTTGTGTCTGTTCATATCCGATTCTGCTGCTAATTCTATATTGCCAAACACCTGTAGAAAAAATAGGAGTAAATATTCAGTTTAGTATACCTACGTGATATTATTATTACTGTAATACGATATTCCTCGTAATCTACAGAAAGCCGCTATTTACTTTGGGATACGTTTTTAATAAGCTACGGAAAACCATAAATATGTATGTACAAGCTACATTGATGTAGTTTCATAAAAAAATGTATTAATGATACAAGTCATAGGATAAGACAAGTAAGATCAGACCTGCATCCCGATAATGGCGTAGATGAAGAATAGCATCGCGATGAGAAGGCACACATAGGGTAAGGCTTTAAAACTCTGCACGAACGTCCAGAGAAGTATTCGAATGGTGTAGCCCTGTCGGAGCAGCTTGATCAGTCGCGCGGCTCGGAACAGGCGGAGGAAACCTACGTTGAATGTGTTCTCCTGGAAATTTTAGAATTCACATTATCCCCTGAACACTGGAAATAGAAAAGAAATTTCACAAACCATACAAAACTAAAATGTTTATTTAAAAAAGAGACACAATAACACTTGAAACGTGTTGTGATAGCGAATCACTTATAAAAGCACAAAATTACAAAAATTTAAGTACCTAATATAAACTGTAAAGAAACTAAAATGAAATCACTTTTATTTGTCATAAAAAATTCTACCTACCTACTATTTTAGGACTTACATCATATTAACTACTTGAATGTTAGTTATTTAAACCTATCTTTTACAGAATGAAAGCCAGGATAAGGTTGGGTGTAATTTTTACTATGGGAAATATGTAGGCATGTTAGATTTGATCGTAATGATTTAAGTAAGCATTTAATTGTAAATTATCAAAAGAATTCACTATGTCCTTGTCTGTTTCAGAATCTTTTAATAGTTAAAATTTGAAGCAATGTTAAAGTATAAGGAAATATAAATTATTATAAAACCAAAATACCGAAAATAAATAATAATATACAATATCAAAATAAATATATATTAGGAACAGCGAATGTAAATAATATTTGAGCATTACTAGTAAGACATAGTAAATCGTAGCTAGCTTAAATTTAATAATAGTAACAAAAGAAAAGCTTGGTGAAGCAAATTTCTAAATAGCCTCTTGAAACAACAGGACCACATGAAATTTCTAATATACTGGAATATCTAGCGACTTTGAAAATGTTCGACATGATATAAATAGTAAGTACTTCCGACGTAACAATCAATAAATTTTCTAATGCTATATATAAAGATGATCTATCGTTTGAATTGGATAACACAACTAAATTTAAAATTCTAGCAAATATAAATACGTTCTAGATTTTTCAAACAAGAAACATCAATTCGACAAAATTTCAAATCTAAGATTCAAAAAACACACCTAGCACACGATTCCTATTTTAAAAGCTATAAAAACTTCTAGAGATCAAAATTTCAGTAACCTTCTAGCACTACAAAATATCAATTAGATTGACAAACAAATTCTAAACCACCAAGAATTCTTTACAAAAACTTCTAAGTTTCCTAGCAATCAAAGATATATTTCTTTACCTGCTGACAGGATATGTCAGCACAGTTTTCAGCAAGGTCGTTCTGCAATCATATACCTTGGCATTTATTAAGACACCAAAAATGAATTACCATATGATTTTGAAGAAGTTTTGATATTTTATGATACATATGCTGATACGTCATATTTTAGACAAATCATTAAGAAAAAAACATATAATAATACTCACGCCAAATTCCATAATGAGGGCGTCAATAATACTTCCAATGACCGTTATGAAATCGAATGTATTCCAAGGATCTTTGAAAAAATTCTGCAATTATAAGATAATTATTACTTTCTATACACTGAATTATGAACATTATAAAATGATTTAATCAACCTTATACATTTTAACAATACTTTAACTATAATGTTACTTTATAGACAAGTATTAAAGTAGAATAATTTGTATAAATAATATACAAATGTACGCTTTCCATACCTAGACGGTTTGCAATGGGAAAAATAAGGATAGGAATCAGGATATCTCTCTTTTCACTTATCAATATCTAAAAAATACTACAATATTTTGCCTATAAATCTAAAATTAATAATTAAGTGATATAAAATCTATTAAAAATTATTGTCAATAAATAAGCAGCATATCAAAATTTTCTATAAAAATATTTACTAGCTTTAAATATAATATTCAAGTCAATATTGAATATTGAAAAATATCTAAAATTAGAATGTTTTGTTCAATGATGCGTACGTTATGGAGATGAATATTGAAGTTTCTCAAAAAAATTAATGGATTCTTTTAGAACATTCCAGTGAAAACTGTGTTAATTTTAAAGAAATATACACTAAAAATAAAATTAATCTGAGAATCTTCAGTATCATATCGTATTTTGAATTCGGATGAAAACCAATTTTGAAAAAGATAACTGGTTGTTTATCCGCAATTGTTATAAACTAATTATAATTATTTAATTCAAAAAGTGGGCATTTCTTACCGTACATCCGAAGGCAATTAACTTCAAAACGGTCTCGAGTAGAAAGAAGAACGTAAATACAATGTTCATGACTGTTAACACGTCCATGAGTAGTGGTGGAGCCTCGTGAAACTAACACAAAACCAAGACCAATATTTTGAGAGGTAAGTTCAATTCTAAGTTAAATTTTAACGAAAACTTAAATAATATTTCAACTTTTCTAACAAACCTATTTACAAATATTAACCGAACTCAACTAGCATTTCCTTACAAAATCGGATACGTTATCGCTAACCGCTATATTGTAATAAAGTAATTACAATCGTATTGTTTGAGGAATAGTACGTGTTTCTGTGTCTGTTTTGGCCTCTCCAGTCGGAGCCAACATCTCAGTGTGTAAAATTGTATTGTTCAAGTTATTTTGTGAATAGTGCACGTGCTTCATGCAGAGGCCACTGTACATGCGGCAGGCAGTCACGGACAACAATTATTGCTAGTACCTTTTAGGATGTTTGTTACAAGTGAAATTGTTAATAAACAAATAATTGGTAATACTAACCCAGTTGATCCAGATGACGAAAGATTCAGCAGAGAAGCTAAAGAAACCTTATCTTACCTGAATTTTAAAACCTGGTTAAAATCAGTCAAACAGGGCAAGCATTGTCAAAATCAATTGTTTTGAGCTTTTGGTTAATAGTTGTGTTTGTACGCATATGTGCCGCATGCAAAGAGGAGGCCATGCTATACAAGTAAAGGCAAAATAAATTTCAAACTGGCACAGCATTTTAATCAGAGAGAAACCAGTAGGGAATACGTGGAAAGGGTTAATATTTACTTGGCTAGAAATAATCCCATAAAGTCATGAAAATATACAAAACAATATGTTATTAGCAGAAAGAGTACATTTGTTACATTCGCTTTTGACCTGACTATTCATCAACTTTAATAAGTGTCAGTTTTAACTGTGTTAGTTGTGTACTTACTTTGACACCGTAAGCGATGATTTTCAACACCGTTTCCACAGAAAACATTCCAGTAAACCCCATATTCGAATACTTGAGGATATCCGCGTAGAGGTCATTTTGATTATAGTACTGCCATTATGTGATGACGTGTCGGATAAACCCATGGCAATGAAAATATTTATTTGTTATTTGATGCGTACTACTGATTTCGAACTAAGAAATTTATAGTATGAACAGTTATGTACGGAATGCATTTGTTACAATGTGGTTAATAGTTTAAATATAGACTAGATATCTTAAATAAAAATAATACTTAAGACTGTAAGAACCAGGAGAGAAAAATAATTAAATATATAACAGAAAATGCGGATAGGTAACATAGTTCTACTATCTACTAAAAAAATAATAATAATGCAGATAAAATAATTAAAACAGTTTATGATGTGACTAAAGTTAATATAGTGAAAGGAAAGAAATTCTAAATTGAGGGTTTTAAATATGTGGAATCGGTGAATTTTAAAAATGTTATACTTTGTAACGAAGTAATATTGTACCCGTAATTCTTGTTACAAAAAGTTACGTATACGTGAAGCAGCTTGAAGCCACCAAAAATTTTGCTCGGCGGAAGGCCTTTCTACCAATCATGCAGATCTTTCACACATAATACAAGTATAGGATTTTAGTAGAATCATGCAACACGTACAACATGAACGGCTTCATGCCTGATCTGATCCCAGAGACTTGTGCATTCACAAGCACGGACATTAAATAAACGTGGTAATTTTGTGCCGAACATGTGCAGGAAGGATAGGCGTATCGTGCAAAAACACTTATACATATATATTAATGAATAGCAAGCAGGGAAAAGGAATACACAACATAAAACACAAATAAACAACGAAAATTTTGTTGACGTTACACTTGATGGTATAGGCTCGGGTTCAAAAACGGCGCATTCCATTGCTGTGTACACTGACGCCGATATAGGTAATTATATAAAATTTTGTGTAGTGTTTGTGTGAGTTGTGTGAGCGTTACTTGGCAGTACTAGTTAAAGCCAATTATAAGACACGTACTAATATAACATCATTTATCTGTCGGTCATATTTAGTGTAGGTATGTATCATCTCTTCACTTTTACCTATACACACTTGTGGTAATAATAACAAATTGGCTAACCTTTTAGAACAGCAGAGGTTTTAGAAGTTAAAGGTATACATATAATGGAAAATAATTCCAAAGGGTTCAGTGCATGCCGTCGTGAACATTGGATATTTGGCGACTAATCTAATTCTTTAATATGTGCCGTGTGGTTTTACCGCAACTGTTTTCTTTTCTACGTTATATTGGTGAACGCTTTCTACTTTGCACATTTACGGTGCTTCATCTGTTTAGTCATTGCGTTTCAATTTATCAATATCAGGTGTATAAAGTTATGTCTGTTCGCAATATTTATAATTGCATTGTAATACGTTTTCAGATGAATCTAATGCTTAAATTACAAGTTTTTGGTACATACCTTCATCATAAGCAACAACGTATTTAGCACAATCAGTGCCATGATGAAGTACTCAAAAGGCGTGGAGACTACTATTCTCCACACTTTGTACTTAAGACTCCCCCTTTTACTTGGCATATACCTCTCTAAAGGTCGCGCTTCTATAGTGAAGTCTATACATGATTTCTAGAAGACACAAAGAATATTCTATTAATTTGTTCCAAATAGCTACATCATCAACATCGGTATTTCAAATAAACAATTTTACCTGATTCTTATCAATTTCACCATCCTGTAACTCAGCTTCACCCTGCTCTTGAAATGTAATAATAATCAAAGCTACGAATATGTTAACGAAGAAGAACGGAAACACCACAAAATAAACTATATAAAATATGGACATTTCTATTCGAAAATTTTGTATCGGTCCCCTGTCTTCGTAGGTGGCGGCCATTGAATTTTGTAATACTCTGAAAGAAGAAGGTTCTTATTAGAACATTTTATTGAGCTAGGGAACTCAAATTAGGATCAGTCCCGTTTCTTATATGAATTAATTTTTCTAGGTGGCTTTGATGTACCAATTAAATTGAGATTGTTTAGCTTCAGTTCATTATCAGCTTTGATGCTGGAAGATATGAAGTTGGAATATAAAGCAGTAAGAAAAATTATCGCTGTAGTTGCTATATGTTCGTGGTATATTTCCACTCTCACGCTGTAACTACTAAGTTCATTTTGAAATCAATCATTTGATAATTTGCATACGAAAGGTGAGGTTAGGTTATAAATATACATTTTATTTTTTATTCAGCTAAAATTATTTTCTAGAAAGAACAGCATTTTCTTTCCCAGAGCGGTAAATTATTTCCACACAGAGGTAGCCGCGCGCAAAATCTTTAATTTTATAATTTTAAATAAATTCTCAATAATCAAGTCTTACTGTGGCCAGCCCTCTCCCGTCTGCACCGCGAAGAGCGTCAGCATGGCGGAGGCGACGTTGTCGTAGTGGAAGGATTGCGTCGTCCACTGTCGCTTGCTCACCCGCGGCAATAGGCTATTTGGTTCGTAAAAGAAATATGATCCTCTGTGGAAGGAAAACAATATTAAATAACATAAAGTGGACATAGCGACGTGAAAGATTTTAGATATGAAGGAAAGTTTTTACAATCATGTAAATTTCGTTTTTGGGGAAGCTCTTTATTGCTGGGTGAGAATTATCTTTATTTTAAGCTTGTATATAAATTCGACTCTTCTCAAATCAACCGATGCACATCATTGACAATATTTATATTTATAAACTCTCGATAAATTAATAAACATCTAGGTAAAAGAAAAATATTTTTAAGAAGGTATCCAAATAATATAAAATAGTACTTACTGGCAGTCTTCAAAAGTATTCTTACTGATATCGTTGCAGTAAAAAAATTTACCATTAAAAAGTTGAACTGCAATTACAGCGAATATGAATTGAAACAATATGTACACAATGAGAATGTTAATGACATTTTTCAAAGAGTTCACAACACAGTCAAACACTGCTTTTAACTTTGGAACACGTTTAATAGTTTTTAAAGGTCTGAGCACTCTTAACACTCGTAACGACTTTATTGTGGACAGATTCTGTCCCGCCCCTTTCTTTACACCTCTGAAACAAAATAACACTCAATCAGATTAAATTATTCATGTTCCTTATAATGTCTAGTTATGAAATATTAAATTTGTTATCCTAAAATCCAGTAACAATCTTGAAAGTAAAAGTAAAATATGTATGTAATAATATTTATAATATAATATTTAAACTTGAAATTCTTGAATGATAGAATATTTAAAAATATTTAAAAATTTCAATAGAAAAAACAGAAGTTTAACAACACATAAACGCTAAACATAGCATTGATTACAAAATATCACAACCACTCCAAAATATAATAACCATACTGGAAATAACGTAAACGATATTCCAATAAAAACATAAGAAAATGTATCATCAATAGCTAAAACAATAAACATCATACCCGATCTCAAAACCGAAGCTGACAAGGGCGCAGATGACGACCGCGGCGTCCATGATGTTCCACAGGTCGCGCAGGTACGCGCCCGGGTGGAACAAGATGCCGAGATCGACGATCTTCAGCAGCATCTCCACCGTGAAGACCCCCGTGAACGCGTAGTCGAAGTAGTTTAGCACTTTATTCCTAATTATGGAATTGATGATTAGTTTAGTTTGATACTATTTTAGATGGAACTGATGATAGAAATGATGATGAGTCTGATTCGAAAAGTTTTAATGGTGTATCAAGTTTAAGTTTGATAAACCAATAAGTATAGTTTTGATGTTCATGTAACATTGAAAGGGATTGGAAGCATTTCTGATTAATAAGATTAGAAAGAAGACTTAGTAGGTGAAATCGATTATTATAGTATTTAACATTTTAGATGAATACATTACCTATTACTTTCTTCAACTACGGGGTCTTCTGCTGCTAAAGCCACAGAACTCATGCAAATTACTACCATGATAAAAAAATCAAAATATCTTAAATTTACAATCCAGTGTGCGCCTCGTCTAATGCTGTAACAAAATAGAAAATAATATGAGTATAAATGAGTTATCTAATTAATTAATTAGTATTAATTAATTTATTATACTAAAATCTTTCAACGTACGGATTAGTAGGTGACAAAATAAACATGGACGAATATGGCAGCATTGGTTTTGGTCCATCTGGTATCTCTTCTTCATCTTTTTTGGCCTCTTCTTTCTTTTTGTTCTAAAATGTAATAAGTAATTTTAATTCCAATTGAATGATTTATTCTTTATAAATAAAGTTATCTCAGTGCAAATGATATTTTGTCTTCAAATATATCATTTTGTAGGTACTAGTTGTAAGATTACAATGTTACACATTTTTTTTATTCAATAACATTAAGAAGGTATATAAAACTTCATTGCATATCAAACATGCATTGCTATAGTATAATTGAAGAATACAAACAGTCGTGTCCAAAAGTCCAATCAATAAAAAAAGCAAAAATATAAAATCATTAAAATTTAGCTTGTTCGGTTTAGACCGAAAACTGAAAACACTGACGAGACAATTACTTCCTAGAAATTAAACTCTGGCATCTATAATGAAAACGTTCGAATTGAAATAAACTCCTTTTGACATTCGGCCCACAGAAGCAACATTGATCCATCGACGACTAAACTTACAATATTGCTGAACTATAACCATGATGAACTAGCATTATGATACATGGCTACTAATTAAAATGATTTGATACCACTTCTTAGTAGCAGAGTAAGATCATTATTATGACATGAGTTTCCAACTGGTCAACAATATTTTAAGCTACCACAACCATCGTAGTTCAAGCACGGCTTAGCTCTGCTTTACCTTCCTACTTGTTGGAGATTGACTAACGTTAAGAGACGGTGTTCCATCCACCGCGTGTAAAGCACCCATCTCTTTCTCCAATTCCTATTTTATTGAAAAAGATGATGTTGTATGAAGTAGAACTTTATAGTTTACAGTTTCACAACTACCTTTGCAGAGTACAACATGTGATCTTATTTTGATATCAACTATTGCGTAATAGATATTTACAGCCAGTTAAACTATTAGTTTGGGTTAAATGATAAGACTGACTACTTACTGCTTGTTTGTCTTCTTCGACTTGCTCTTCTTCAGCTGCTGTTAATTCCTGTAAATATAAATTGCGTTTACACGAAAAGCAGCGTCAAATTTACAAGTGAGCATTGACGTTGACACACAACATTATATGAATATCACAGTCATATGGCCATAACAGATCTCGCTTTGGTCAATCAACATCGTCAACAGTATCGACGTAACCAATAATCGACAGGACAAAATACCCTTAGATCGACCAAAGCAATTCTGTTGCATAATTAATTCTTATTTCTTACCTGAGCGTTAGCCAAGTTGTCGACGGCGATGGCAAGAAACACGTTTAGAAGAGTGTAGTTACCAAACAACACAAGAATGACAAAGTATAGCGAGTAGATCATGCCTCTCTGTATACCACCCTGAGATTGTATACCATCGTACATCACTTCGTTCCAATCTTCACCCGTTAAAATCTGGACACAAAAAATACCAATTAGATATAATTCTTACTTTTCGATTTGAAATGGTATTTTAATGAAAATAATCTAAGGTACCTGGAAGACAGTAAGCAGCGCGATCGGAAATGTATTGAAATTGGTCGGCGGTGTACCTTCCTCGAAGTTGAACTGACCGCCGAACAATTGCATCCCAAGTAGAGCAAAGATAAGAATGAACAAGAATAGAAGGAACAACAACGAGATAATAGATCTCATTGAGTTCAGAAGAGATATCACAAGATTGCGTAGCGACGACCAATATTTTGTGACCTGAAAAATATAATAAGTAATTATTACTTACCAAGAAATCAGGAATATTAGAAATTGTGTGGCAAAAATAATTTAATATCTGACCTTAAATATCCTCAACAGTCTCAACGCCCTAAGGACAGAGAGACCGAAAGAGCCGCCCTTTACTTCTGACCACACCACTTCGAAGATGGAGCCAGATATGACAACACAGTCGAAGCGATTGAAAGATGATTCGAAGTAAATCCGCGGCCCGAGGGCATACATTTTCACCCACATCTCCATCATGAATAACCCCAAGAACACAAATTCGGCATAGTCTGAAAGACAAGTAATTAAGTATGTTAGTATCCAAATATAAAAGGAATATTATTGATTTGGATAATATCTTCTATTATGTACAAACAAATCGCTGAACGTGTTGCTAACCGCAAATTTCGACAATAGTTGAACGGATTTCGCTAATTCTTTGTTTTATAATATTCCTTAAAGTTCGAGGATAGATCTAACGGACCCGGTATTTATAAAAGCGATAATTTTTCTGTTAACAAAGAACAATGGACAGAACTTTAGGTGATACGAAGTTCGCAAAGTCTATTGGTACTTACATAAAAATGAAGTAAGCCACTTAGGTTGTCTATAATGCTCAACGGCTACGCATATAGTGTTGAAGAGCACCAGCACGATGACGAACCAATAAAACCACTGCGTCTTCACCGTGTGCCTGATCCAGAAACGAAACCTCTTTTCCGCTCGCCAGAAGTCCGCACATTTACCGGCGGAGCGGGCTTTGCTTTTCAAAAACCCTGCGGCATACAATAACATTTAATCTTAATGTGCTCTTGTTATTAGTAGAAATCTATTTTATTCTAAATTAAATAAATATTTTCAGTTAGGTTTAAATATTTAAGCTGGTTTTTATTATGAAGTATTATGCACGATTTTAAATTAGATTTGCCTTATTGATCAAGATCAGATTCTTTCTTTTGTTTAATCTCCAGTGATTCGAATTAATTTAGGGTCATATATGATATAACTAAGAAGGTTCGCTAATTTTTTTGAAAATTTATTACTTGTAAAGCAAACAAATTCTCAATTTTACGATAAGCAACTAATTGTTACTCAATTTTAAATACTGTGCTTGAGTGACTTATCACTTTTTTAAACTATAAACCTAGCATTTTTACCTAATCATAGTAAATTGTATGTTTAAAAATATTAATAGCACTGAACGGCCAGTAATTGGATTTCCAGGGCTATCGAAATTCTATCGGAGTCGCTATCCGATATTTATTGCGCATAAATCTTAACTACCCATCCGCTGGGACATGTTATATTTTACTTTCATAGTATTATTTTTAACGTTACGCTTCAAGGTAACTTTTAACAAGTCAACATTATGGTTATCAAGCTTTAGGAATTGGATAATAGCTAGGTATTTACTATAACGGAAACCTTGCTCACTAAATGAAATAAAATCTAAGAACATAAACATAAATGGGAACGTATGGTTGTCGTTTAAAGGGATCAGGGTACGCTATTCCTAAGGCTAGATCTAAACTAGATCGACTACAAAGAAGATGAAAAGGAATATTCTACCAGCGTCACGCTTGATCCCATACCTTGCTTTTTCTTTGGAACTGTAAACAACCAACACACAAATAGAGTACGAATACGCATGGAAATGAATGAGTACAAGATTCAAGTATTGAAAGACAACGACATGCAACATTCATTATTTTATACAATATTGGTAATAGCTAATGAGAACAGATACTATGTACATTAATCACAGGTAAACCCTACGGAAATTCTATATGTTGTAGCTGATAAATTTTAAGACGTTGACTATCATATACGGAAGAATTAGAAAAAAATTAAATATCGAATTCAGAATTTTTGCTATTTTGACCAAATAAAGAAAATTTACTTTCTATTTTTGTTCTATTAAATAAAATGTCCCGATAACGTCATCTACATAACACACGACATAAAATATGCATAGCGTGAAGGGTTTCATACTGACCGTCATCACCGCAATCCTCATCCTGTTCTTCCTCTTCTGTATCTGTGCTTTTACTTTTTCCTAAGTTTTTTAACTTTTTCTTTGCTGCTGCTCTTCTCCGAGCTATAAAATATACACATATAATGAAACAGAGTAAATAATCATATTACCGAATAAATGAAAAACAAAATAATTTCTATTAGTCGTCATCTGAAAATTTATAAATTTTCCATACAATGTGTAGACAGAAAATTTCTAGCTAGTTAGCAAGCTGTTCATTGTTAATAACCATTGTTCCATAAAATGTAACAACTACCAATTCCTCTTGACTGTAAAATACTAACAAATGTCTTAACTATGTTTTTATCGTCTTTACCTTCTATTATGTGCATTCTCTCTTCTTCTGTCGTCCTTTCTTCTGCTAATATAACTTCCTCTGAAACACATTATAAACCATTTTTGTACATAAAATCATTCATTTTTTTCACAGTTTTTTCATAATATTAAAACTTACCTGCTTTACAAATCCACTCAACGTAACCATTGAGTTCTCTCTCTAGTAACTGTTGTCTTCTTATTTTAAGAAATTCTTGTCTATTTTCTACTTTCTCTCTTTCTTTAGCGAATTCACTGAAAATACAGCACCATGATACAATCTAGCAATGAGTTTAAACTACATGGTTTATGGTCACTTTCTAGCATTAAACATGTGATGATTATGTGACTGATAATTCTGTTTTAATTACAAACATGGTTACTTAGTTAATATTATTAATGTCTTTAGCAGAACTGTGAACATATGTACATGGCAAATGAAATGATTTGAATACTTAAACTAGATTGAAAATTAAAAATATACAATATTTTCTGGCACCGTTTACATTTTAGCACCAAAATAACAAATTTTACCACAATCATATTTATAAAAATACAAGAACTAGCACATTAAGTAGCCTACCCCACACCAAATATAACATCCAACCTGCTTCCGTTATCCAATTAATATAACCATTAAAGTCTGCGTTGAACATTTGCCGCGCTCTTTCCTTTTGGAATTGAGCACGACGTTCTACACGGCCTCTCTCGTTTGAGAATTCTCTGTTTATTTTACATATTGTTAACAAAACATAAAGAAACCTTAACGCAAATATGTTTAGGATGATAAATTATGGTAATAGTGATGGTAATAAGACACTTACCCGCTAAGAACACCGAGAACTAAGTTGAGCATAAAGAATGAACCCAATACTATGAGAGGCACAAAGTAAATCCAGTTGAATGTACTACCTAACGCGTCATTTGTCTGAAACAACACACATTTAAAGAAGTAATTTAAATGTATAAATTATAATAAAGTAAATCAGTAAATGTAATTTATAACTGAAGATTTTAATACTGCATTCATCAAAATGAAATCGAAAGTTGAAAAAATACATTATATTTGTCCATTTCAATCAGAACTATCTGTATTTCATCGTAAATGAAAATATTTTCAATCAAAAAGCAACAATTTAGAACAATAAAGACTGATTAAAACTTCAAACGCGGCTCTTTTAACTGCTATTGTTAACCAAGTACATTGTTTTGGGAGCTTTGAAATGAGGAAGAAACTATTTTGAAAGCTAGTGCATTATGGTGCGAACCCAATAGAGGATGGCGGTCCAGCCCTCCATGGTGATGCACTGGAAGACGGTGAGCATGGCGAAGCCGATGTTGTCGAAGGAGGTGATGCCCCTGTTGGGACCCTCCCACTTCTCCAGGCACGTGCTCTTGTCGTAAGTGCAAACGTACGCTCCATACGGCGCGAGCGTTTCGTTGTCCGCGTTGCATGGTGTTGGAGATTCGCCATCGTTTACTATTTCATCTGTTGATGTATTGCCGTCGTTGTATTGTCTTTTCATAATTAACATTACACGTTCATGTAATGATATGATAGAATAGGTAACATTTGTGTAATGATAGTAATATCGTCGTTGCGCGTGCAATATCGCGCAACTACATTTTAACACAAGTTGAAATTAAATAAACCCAAATACAATAGTAATTAATTCTAAATTTGAACTTCTAAAAAAACTAGTTATGCGGTATTGCACGCGCAACGACGATATGATAAGATTGTTTATTTATTGATAGTTCGTATGATGATTGGAATTCCGTTAACGGTATTTCTGTTTAAAATAACGACCGAGTCAATTAGGAAATGTAGAGAGTTTATGAAAACGCAATAAAATTTAGTTAAAAAGGACCTGTATAAATTAGAAATCTCAACAAGAGGAACTGAAGCTGAAGTCCTAAGACTTTAGTTTAAAAAGATGTAGATGCGTTTTTTGTTTTCTATGTACGTCTGTTAAGGGTACAATATTTTCATTTAAAGTTATACAAATTAACATAAAACGAATGAATATTAAGACGATGTTTTGTATTTCATCTATAAAAAAACCGTGTGTACCAACTGGATAGAATTCGCACCATAAATTGCCAATATTACCGCTACCTAGCAACTAGGTCAGTACTTGTAATTTATGGTCGAAGCATAAAGTAGCACAAGTTTGCTTGTTTACCACGAGGTATTAACTTTGGTAGTTTTTCCAAAGTAGAATAGTTAAGCTGACATAAATTTAAATTAGCAAATAACTTCCACAAGTAGAAATACATTATGCAAATGTATTAACCTTAAGTCTTGACGGTATGTGATATAAGCAGTAAATTATTCATGTACTTACTAATATCTTCTAAGCTATAACAAGTCTTATGTAGCGCCCCAGAATAAAACTCGAGGCCTATGATAGCGAATATGACGATTGCGAAAAGCACCAAGAGGCCGATCTGCAGCAACGGAGCCATCGCCTTGATGATCGACTTCAATACCACTTGTAAACCTGCATACAAAATACTCTTATAATCTTAGTACCACCAGAAATTATGGGACCACCAATTAAAACCTGTTGAGGCACTCAATTAATTGTGAAGTTAGATGATTGGATTTTGTTAATTTTGATATTATCGAAGTGTCTTACACCAATGATGATAAAATTAAGCCAATTTGAATAAGCGTGTAGAAAACGTTGAATGATAACGATGTTAGAGTTAGTTATAAACTAGATGTTTAGGATCAAACACGACAACGTTAAGATAAGAGTAATGAATGTAAAATAAACGATACAATAAACATTAAAAAGCCAACAAATGGAAAAATTACAGTGATCGTGCACAAGAACATGTGATTATACTGTTGCATAATTTGATACAAAATTCTTTGTTTCCATATTATGAGTTTCAAGGAAGTCACGCCATCCGTGTTCAATGTTAAAAATGTGCGGTGTAATGAATAAGCTTAAAGAAATATTACGTTTTTAATGGTCAATTTCATGAAAAAGTGAAAATCGAATTACGTCCAAGTTACGCAACAGTGACTATAAGGTGAATCTACCAATGCTAAACTAAGAATGTTCTAGAACTCACTAGGAACGCCCGATACTAATTTAAGGGGCCTCAGCACCCTAATGGCACGCAAGGTCCTGAAGTCGACGTCGGCGGGCGCGATTGGCAGCTGCGTGATGATACTGCCGAACACATATCACTCGATACTATAGCTTGAACTAGCAACTAACTTAATAATAAAATTACTACTGAGGAATATGCTCGTGAAAGGCTCGTGACAACTACGAAAACAAAACCGGTATTAGTTTAAACTTCAGAACCATATTCCCACATCTTTAACACAACAAGAGTCACTAGCTTATTATCTACGATCTAAGTATTTTCTCTAGTTACATTTTTATTAAACTAATCACATGTTAAACGTTACAAAATTTAAACTATGACATATTTATTCACACCTAAGTAATTGTGTTTAGCTAAATTCTTACGTTAGAGTTTTATTTGAAAATAACAATACACAATGTAATAAATGTTATCTATTATGCAACACGTAATAACCGAAATCCAAAGTACATTTAGCATCGACAATAAATCACAAAAAATCGAAAACCACTCATCTATAACGATTCTCAAATGGCAAGAAATCGATGCTACGTTCTCTCACTAAAAATGTAAAAGTTCTATTTTCAAAAACTAGCGCTGTGTCATCTACGTTCAAAAAAGATCCATCGACCACATCTAGCCAGAACGTTCTATACAATATAATAAGGTAGTTTATTGAACTTTTCGCCAATTACTGTGAATTACTTGGTATCCGCGAGACGAGCTTGAGAGGGCGGAGCACTCTGAACGAGCGCAGCATCCGCAGGTCAACGTCCACGTTGTATTCGGCGAAAATCGTCATCGACCTAGTTTTTGTTATCGAATGTTTCAGTAAAGGCCCCTTCACACCTAACTTACTATCAATCACCTAATTGAGTGCGATTTACATTAAAACATCTTCTTTATTCAATCTTTGAATAATTTTTGAGTCCTTTTTGTGAGATTCATGCATTCCAATGTTAATCTCATCGACACTAATTCCAATGCTATGATTGTTCATTTAAAGGTTTCAGGTAAGATTATCTAAGTTTTACGTATAAAATAATTTCAATGTTTACTTACCCAGTTACTACAACGAAAAAATCCATGATGTTCCAAACGTTTCTAAGATAAGAACCCCTGTGTAAAACAAAACCTAAGGCTAAAATTTTTAACGAGGCTTCTACACAAAATATCCCTAAAAAGTACGCCTCGGTCTTTTCCTGAAACAAATAAAAAAGAAAATTAATGATTGTCGCTCAACACTATTTCATTGTTGTTACAATTAATTAGGAACTTTAAAGTGGACTGTAAGCATAGTAATTAACAAAAAAATTGTTTTTGTAAATAAAATACGTAGTAGTAAAAGAAATATTGAGGAAAGCTTTCTGAACAATAAGTACATGTTTTAGTACTAAAACAGGTGTGAGTTCAAGAAAATAGGTACCTGTAGCATTTTACATGAACATTAGACATTAAAAGTTGAAGGGATCATAAATATAATTTTGTATTCTATTCCCTTCACTTGAAGCGTTAAATAAGTGCTCACACAACAAAATACAAACACAATACTTTTAACTCAATAATAATTGTGATTTTGTTTAAAGTGGTAAAATTTTGACACAATTTCCATACGAATTGTACACTGATTGTAAAATAGTTAACAATTTACTTTAATTTAATTTAACCTTACATTATTTTTGATTATTGTTATCGTCTATTCATCATGAGATTTTAATACTAAGAAAGGATATCTCACCAGATTCTGTGCTAAGATGGTCTTATCGCCGTTGGGCAGATGCTCCTCCAGCGCCAGCACCACGCAGTTGGCGATGATGGTAAGCAGCACCGCGTACTCGAAGGGCGGCCACTCGATAATGAACTTTGTATACCTGGAAGTAAAGATCACAAATTTTAAAATATATTATAAAGAATAGTGGTCGGCTACTCGTAGTATTAAAAATTATATCATACTGTATTAAAATAGTAAATTAAATTTTTATGCGTGTTTTTTTTTTCTATTTCACTAGACTTTTGTAATTTTAGCGATGACAAATTTTTTACTACCCTAATTACATAATCATTATTATTATTTTTTATCATTATTCTGTATAAACTTTAGCTTAGTGCACTTCTGGTCTATAATTTTAATTTTATACATATCCATACTTAAGATTTAGAAGGGGTACAATTCTAATAGAACTAGCGGTGGAGAACAAAATAAGTTGTCAATCATTCATTTTAGCGCTCCACATTTTCTTCATAAAATTAACATTATGTCACATCATAGGAGCGTAATTGCCCCCAATATTATAGGCACGTCAGGCGCACATGCACACGATTAACGTTGCTTTTCGATCCTACGACCTATTACACTGCGCTCTCACTAAAAGTGGCACTATGGCATGGATTCTGTAATTAAAGATGTGTAATTACTCTCTGTAGCAGAGACAAGCGATTCTGAATTACGATATGCGAATTGCTATCACGTTTTAATACAAAGATCAGATACTTCAGATCAGATACTACAAAGATCAGATTAAGAATTTTCAAAAGTATTGGTACTTAAAACCTTCAGTTTTATATGTTGCCAGAAAAAAAATTATCAGAATAATTAATATCGAAAGTGACAAAAAAATTACATGAGCATTCAAATACATTTAATTTCAACCAAGATAATTATGACTGGTCAATAACCTTCGCGCGTTTGCAGCGAGCACGCAGGAAGCACGCAATGCGCTCGTCAAGACCTTGCGTGCTCGCGAGCGCGTTACTTTACCGGTTCGCTGAACAATCGCTGAACAAGTCTTCTAAAGCTTTGAAAGACGCGTTAAAGTTATATGAACGTTTAAAAACAAAGTTACTGTACAGAAATCATGTGATCAATATACTTTTTTTACAATCTACATGGAATTTATTTTGAAGTTTTCATCATTTTCATACAAGTTTATTATGAAAATAATAAACCATTAAACTAACAACATCTATGTAAATAATAATTAATATTAATAATGCCCAATTTTAAAGACATTTAGTTTCTATCAAGAAGACGATGACTGGTCAATAACCTTCGCGGCACGTTTGCAGCGAGCAAGCAGGAAGCACGCAATGCGCTCGTCAAGACCTTGAGTGCTCGCGAGCGCGTTACTTTACCGGTTCGCTGAACAATCGTTGAACAAGCCTCCTAATCCTAAAGCTTTGAAAGACGCGTTAAACTTATATAATAATTTAAACAACGTTTCTGTACCGTAATCGTCAAACATTTAGGCGAATTTAAACATATCTTAAAACTTGAAAACTTGTCATTAAAAAAAATTATTGGCGCTAATAATTGTTTTTGTAGTATCATTTATTGTTTTTAATAGATTAAAAAAAATCGACAATAGCATAAAAAATAACATTAGTTGTTATTATTAGTGTCTGTGATAACAATAAAGACCAATAGTTTTTGTGGTTTGCAATGTTGATATTTTTAAAATATAAATATATCAAACCTGCAACCATCGGCGTTAAAGGCACATTAACAATACAGCAGAACGGTCGTCAAAAGTTCAACATATACGTACATAAATTAACTTCTTACGTCAATAGCTTCGATCCGACCTTACTAATCGTTGGTAATGGATATTGATGCCGATTACTGCCTTACATTACGAGTCACATGTTCGGTGCATGCAACGATTATGACATAATTTCATTACACGAACTATTTTATGAGTCTGCGGTGATGGGGATGGAATGCTCAGTGATCGATTTATTGTGTGTGGCAACGTGACGAGATGTATGGCAACCGTTTATCAAACTGTGTCGACGATTTCAATCATTGGTTTGTTGAGTTTTTCGGCGTTAATAGTAGAAAGTTTTTATTAATCGGATATCGGTACAACGATACCACAAACAGAATGTATCCAAAACGAACTGCTATTACTAGTTTTCGTTACATCATTTTTTTATATCCTAAAGTAAATGGAACAACTTACTTTTTCTTTTTGATAGGTCTACTATTCATAACATTAGAATAAATCAATATAACAATACATAAAGACGCATTTTTAAAGGTTAATTTTCTTAAAGTATAAACATTTCTGTGACATGTTTGTAGTGAACTATTTAAGTCATGGAACTAAGGAATTACTTTCAAGTCTTTCACGAGCGAAATGTATACCCGCCCTCGTTCTGCTTCATCAGTTAATATTATTCTCCTGACCCGTCCTACATACATATTTTAAAACATTCATTACATTTGAAATTCTTCCGCGACGATGTAGAAGTAATTCGCGTTGATACAAGTTGTCATCGTTTAAAAATAGTTTTATTTCATATTTAGTATTTAGTATTTTGCTTTTATATGTAAAGATAATATAAGAGACTTTTTTGATACATAGAGTTTATAAAGTAAAACATAACGATCTTCTATTGAACAAGTCAATCGCTTAGTTATAGTTATAGGTAGAAACGTAATGTTAATTGCGTAACAACTAACAAAAACAAAGAAATGTATCATTCAAAGCTTAATGAATATTTAGCGAAGAGAACTTTTACACGTCGCACACTCAAAGAGCTACAGAACCTTTGTTTACAAAATGCATGAGAAAAACAAGAACGTTAAATATGCATTGGACATTAGTTACAGCTTCCTCGCAAATGAGTCGAGTTTTTTTCGTCATAACTCAATACCTATGCTGTGAAAGGTTAGTTAGAAGAAGTACTGAGTTTTTTTGCAATAGTTTTAGACCTCAATTAGGTTCTTCTTTTGTTTTCAAAACCGGATGGAAAAACTAATTCATTTTTTTATTTAGCCTTAGCGTTTTGACAGTCAGTGGAAGATTTGATGTGGAAAAATGGGTTATGTTTTAAAAAGAATAATTTCCCTTTCTCCGTTATTATTATTCTTTTTAATATATAGTGTATGACGTTGAAGTATGTACTATAAAATGGTAGAATATCTATGATGAAGTAAAAGTTTACTCATAACGTCAATTTCTGAACATTTTCTAATTTTATCGTAAACGATCATGACAAAGGCAGTTCAATTAAAAGTCGACTAAAGTAATTTTAATGTCTGACGCAGGATGCATACTTTTTTATAGCATTTTTAATCAATACATATCGCAGACGTCAATCGTGTCCGCCATAGTTAATCATCACTTTGTCACAGTGCTTAGTGCAAAAATATTTCCGTTTGCATCATCTTACTTGCAATATCACTACAATAATTGTATCGCGCAAAATTTTCGATTGCTTATTCATATAGGGAAACGTCAAGGTATGTTTAGGAGATAGGTACTAAAGAAAAAATTGATTTTACACTACGACAATATTTGTTTGTCTGAGTGAGTACACTGAATTTTTATCTTTTCTTCTGTCGCAGCAGTTGTTAGTCACAGAGTATCAATTATACTCTATTGTGTGCTAAAGAGATAAAAGTTTGATTAATAATTACCTCCGTATAGGATTTTCGTCGGAGAATATAAAGAGCGAGCTGGGCCCCGGAGTAGCGGGCTGGTGCGCGCCGCCCATGGTATCAGCTGGCGCCGCGCGAGCCTGCGCGCCCGCCGCCTCCTGCGCTGCCGCCAACCTGAAAATCGTGAAATAACAATTTAATTCCTAATAACTAATTGTTTGAAAAATTATGAACATACGATCACTGTTAAACATGACATAAATCCCCTTTGAACATGATTGCAATCCTCCTTTATTAATATTCTAGTATTTCTATTTCAAATATATTCGTATTCATATCACATATCCACTCGTATTAAGTCGTGTTCCGATTGATGAATTGTAAAAAAAAAAATTAGAAACGTTTAAAGTATGTAATACACGATAAAGACAAATACATATCTGATTTGTAAATACATTAAACAAAAAACATCATTCAATATTCCATTGCTTATTGGAACGAAAACCACGAATAAGGCATAGTAGGTAAGATGTACGTAGAACTAGATTACCATAAAACTTAAGACTACCGTTCAGCCTTTTCAAAAATAGTTGATACTTTTATTTATTTTTATAATGTAATCTTAATTTCCCATACAAATAAAAGCATTTCGCTGTTCAATGCATAATAACAATAATAATTCGAGGTAAAGGGTAAATTATTTTCCAATTGTAATAGAGCTTATTTTATACAGGTCACTGTCGTTTTCAATTAATTATCATGAAGTACGTTCATTTGACAGATGATACTCAATTGCGGCCATACGTCAGATGTACTTGTTTCATTTGTTTTATGGACAAAAAGTTAATACCCACGACAACAATTCGATCGTTGAGCTGAAATATTATTTATTCGTTTTTGATTTTCCTCGGAAGTTGACAACGCAGCTTACAATGTAACGCAAGATGAGAGTAAGTATGTAAAAATAAAAGTTATTCCAATTATTTATAGTTGTCGGAGAAAAATATTTCGTCCATAAATTATTACAACCAAAAAAATACATCAAGACACTTATCTAGCCTATTACTTGGCTGCCAAAAATACTTGGCCATTTTTGTGAACACTTTTTAATAATTCATATTTTCTATGAACTTGTATATTTTATTGAATGTGATACACATAAATATTCGATAGCTGTGCATTGATTAATGAAGTTATACATCTTATTAAAGTCCTCTACGTTTTAGCGACGAGAGCTTTGTGATAATTGATTTAGAAGCAGTAATAATGTTTATGATCAATTGGACATAAAAATTAATGTCTGTTCACTTTACTAAAGGGTTTATTGTAGTCATACAAGTAACCTCGTCCAAAAAGAATAAAAAGAGATAGGATATATCGTCCTAAACATATACTTTTAAACTATTTTCTGATAGTCCAAAGACGTAAATATTTATATATAGTTGTGAGAGTGATCGCGCATAAATATTTCTTAATTAAATTAACACTACAATATCTGTTTTTCAATGTAACATTATTGCATTACACATAAACAAATTAATATATTAAAAATCGAAGCTATATTTAAGCTATGGAGCATTATTAATAGAAGCGGTTCCCAATATTGCTCTAAT
>DVXP01000009.1:0-43275 GCA_018235645.1 Junonia grisea | reverse complement strand
ATACTAAAAGCTATTCCATTTCTGCCATTTTTGCAAGATTGCCTTCGATGTAAATTTTCGACTGAATGTCAACTAATTTCTTCAATTTGGCGCTTATAAATGCTCAAACCAATGCTCTCAAATTGTAAAGTCGCTCAATTTCCATTTCTTTCAATAAACAATTTTTTCTGCCCGCTACAGATAAATAAAACCATACTTTTAAAAATGATGCCATAATTCTATTACTAAGTAATATGAAATTCCGCAAATTTAATTTGGACAAAATTATAAATCTATAATCTGTGCAGGCTTTAAGTGTTTTTTCTGGTTTGCACAAAAAGTGACATTTTTAAAACGATTTATGATCCGTAGAGATTTTTATGCGACGGAGAATTTAATAACACAAATGATAATTCTTGCACATGTGTTTATCAATCTCGGTGATATTTATAATAGCGAATCATTTAGCACGAACTAAATAATTCGGAAACGCCTATAGCATGATAATCATCATTTCTCCGAAAGCTATTAAAAGATTCCTATAAATCATTGAACGAAATGCACGTGTGTTTAGCATAGTTAAGAACTTATTAATCAGAGTATAATAATATAATATGTAAACCTGAAGATATTGTTTATTTGGATGAGATAATTTCAGGAACTAGCTATCCGAAATTATAAATTATTTTTGGGCTACACCACTTACCTACTAGGAATAGTTAATTATAAAGCATTTCGCTTTAAATCAAGGATGTAAAACCGATAAAATTGAAACAGTTAGGTATATTGTAAGTGGCATTACAGTCTGTTTCTCTACTTTGTTACTACAATACCTACTTTTTCTAATTAACTTTGAATTATGAATAAATGATTCCTTTTTTTATTAAATCAACAATAGTTGTTTACACATCTTTTTGTATTAGAATGTTATGAGAAATATCGTATTTAGGTATTAATACTGAGTTAGCCCATTTGAGAATTAAGATCTCAATATAATTATGTGAACAAGACTCAATGTTTCACGATCAACTAAGCTATTACTAACACAACCAATTTTTATTTTATTAATAAATAATAAGCTGCAAACAAGGAGAACGACCGTTACGACGCTCTATTTAACGATTTAACGTAATTATTTAGATTTTACAAATGACAGTTGTTTATTTTAACTAGCTAAAGCAATTACGACGCTAGTAAGCGAAGTATTTTGAGATTTGCAATTGAATTGAGACATGCAATTGGGTAATACTGTTTGCTAATACACTAATAGTGCGATCTGAAGAAGATATAGTGTTTAGAAGATACGATCCTATATATTCTTAGATGTCTACGCTTACTGCACATTGAAGTTACTATTTTTAGCGCATGTAGAGATGTAGTTAGCCGAGATGGCATAGTGGTGCAAACACGTCGATCTAAACCAAAGGTCGCGGATTCAAACCCTGGCTAGCACCGCTGGATTTTCAAGTGATAAATTTGTGTTTAAATTCATCTCGAGCTTGTCAGTGAAGGAAAACATCGTGAAACCTGCATGTGCCGGAAGATATTCTGCCAGATGTATATCCACCAATCCGCAGTGGAGCAGCGTGGTGGATTAAGATCCATATCTTCTCCCTAATAGGAGAATAGGCCTATGCCCAGCAGTGGGATATGTACAGGCTATGTTACGTTTTAGAGATATAGTGCGTATCAATAATTCGGTTATTTCCCAACTTTTCGAATATTTTGATGACTTGATTAGATATCACTCTCTACATATGAACAAACTGTTTTATATGAAATATCGGGCTAGATACAAGCAATGTACTTATTTATAATGTATAAAACTTTAAATTTAATATTATATGCAATGATGCAAGTCTATAAAAATTGCGATTTAATAAGATAACTGGCAACATTACGTAATTTATATTAAGACCTTCTCTCACTTTAAGGGCCTTTTACTACATAATTTAACATTCATTCAATTAGGTAAACTCTGAATCAAAATACCAAGCCAGTAGGTATTTCATGTCCTACATACGAACATTAAATTCTCATTCGGCTTATAAATACCGTGATTACCAAAGCGAACAATGTCAACGGCTTTTGCCTACTTTTTAATTAAGATCCTTTAGTTGCTCGTATTATATATAAGTATTGTATTTGGTTTAATAAGTAGTATTAAGCTTTCTGCACATTTAAAATATTTACGTTCACATTTTTTTTTATTAAAATTTTCCTGAAAGATGTTGTAACAAAGATACACAATTAATTCCCCAAAGGATCTGTTGATATATAGGTATAACGCACACAGACACAAAATACAAAACAATGCACACACACTTTCACAATAAATACGATACGTATCCTACAACTTCACATTCCAATACAGACGTCCAATAACGAGACATTGATTTAACAAAGGAAAGTGAAGATAGCACTCCTTGGCCCATTGTAGGCGAAAGCCGTAAGCCTAGTGTTGTACCTAGGGTTGCCAGGTCGCTAAATAGTAACGACCAGCAAGCTTAGCCGGTGATTGTTTTAACCCAGACCGGACACACTAGATTATTTAGGATTTTGTGTCTCAGTACAATTTTTACCTCATTTATTATGAGTGAGATAAAAATTGTATTTTAAATTTTTATTTAGTTCAATATTCCACAAATAAGTTTAATTTACTTACCATTACTCCGCAAAACGAATCAAAAAAGTCTAACAAAAACCGGACTAACCGGACACGTATTATTTCGGCCGGACACTGATCGTTTGATGGCAATCAAAAAGCCTATGTCCGGCTTCATCCGGACGCCTGCCAAAGCTAGTTGTACCTGTTGTATCCCGACATGACCCCGGGTCGAGCTTTCTACCGCGTCATGCGACCACTAGTAATTAATGGCAGACGGGACACAAGAAAGCCGTCTTTCCGTTTACACGCCTCCGATCCGATCTTGAATTCAATTATTGTATAGAATTTATACTTTGAATAATTTCGTCGGACGAGGAATGTTATAAAGCGGCTGGTTTATTGGCGATGGATGGGAGGGCGAAAGGTTATGTTGATCATGATTTTTTATAGATTAAACATGTCACGGGAAACTGAGTTTGATTTTACTGTTTTTGTTACATCGAGCTAGTTTTCTTATATCAAGATAAGTTTGATAAGACTGAATTCTTGCTCTGATAGACTATTAGATGAGACCTATTATAAACTAGCTATTGAAATCACGATACTTATTTCAGACCTTTACTTCCATAACAATACTATCAATAGGTACCCACGACACAGGAATACCTAGTGTGGGTACCACCGGACATTTCATTGTATAATGTTGTTTTTTGTTAATAAACATTTTTTCATTTTCATTTTTTTTCATTTTCATAAAACATATAGGTACACATCTCTCCCCGCATCCATTAATAAAGGTAGGAGATCTCTACGTTAATAAAACTATAGTCTGTTTATCTTTATTTTGAAAAAGTATAAATAAAATCTATACTAATAAACAATGCGAAACCTTCTGTTTATTTGTTAAAACAAATATGTAATTGTTATAAACGTCACATGAGTACCGTAATGTGGTTAAAACCAGGAGGCACCGTACAACATAAAGTTACATACAAAATCCACATCGTTACAGTCGACAAACAAATTGTACCCAGAACTTGATATTTCTATAATATTAGCATAGAATAATGATAAAAACTGTCCGTTTGCGTGGAATTCAAACGAATGACGGACATAATCACTAAGATGAGCCTTTAGAACTACCTTGTTAGTCGTTTGACCTAAAACGACTTAGCCAATATGTACCTGGTCCTTATTTGTAGGTATATTATTTACTAACAGCTTACATAAATAACGTTTAATGCATGGGAATACAGAACTCCAAAGCGGAGTGAGTCGTTACGGAGCTAATTAAATTATATGTCACCGATTTGAAATTGTTGCGTTTTTGCACTTATTAATCATTGGGTAGACGGTTTTAGAAAAACATTATGGGGATATTACGATTCAACAAATTACATAATTCTTTGAAGTCTCGTAAGAAATAAAGTACTTACTGATTTATTACAATTCGTCACTTACTTCGTTAAATGTAATGTTGATAGATTTCATTTTTCAGGAAGACAAAAATAGAGACAGAAGCAAGTAAGAATATTTCGTTTTATTATTCAATTAAAATCCAAAACACCTATATTATTTTTGCTTGATATATATATCATCATTGCATATTTTATAGGCCTTTCTAATAACGCTTCCTTATTGATATTCATTATTACTTTGCAAGTATTTGTGATAAACTTAGTAATGAATAGATTTTATAACGAGAAAATTACTTCTGAAGATGCTTCATAACCATAAAATTTTATATGCCGTAGCGCAGTTATGTAAAAATTAAATAGTTAAATTGCACAGCATAGCTTGAATATTTGCATGGTGGTTAAAGTTAAATATGTACTTACTTGGGGAGTAAAGAATATAAAAGTATGAAGACTATGGGTTATCGAAGTGCACTATGTAATGAGTGCCTTAAGGAGCCTAAGAATTTTGAGTGTATGGGAAAGTTTTTTTTATTTTCATAGCAACATTTTTTCTAATCTCTCGTATGTTTATAATTAATCGTTACTAATGCGAAAAATAGGCTGATTATAATTGTATTCATTACTAATTAATTGTAACTAATTACTAATTAATATTTAGGTCAAAATCAAATAAAATCAAATCAAATAATTTATTTCAGGCATAACCCATAGGTAAATACATTGCGTGTTGATTACATTATTAAATTTTACTAAAAATTTACATTATAAAACAAAAATATATATAAAAAGATAATAAAGGGGTAGTGCTACTACTAAACTAATTATAAATAACTAACTTAGAAAAGAATTTTTATTTTATTGGACAATTATATCCTACTTATTGAGAACATTATTGCCACACATCTTCCTCCTATTACAGCGTCATATTTGTCTCAATACACGCAATAATATGTAGGTCAGGATTTGGTCGACACAGAACCACTATACAGCCAACTCATTTACATTTTTAAGCATTCATTTAAAAACAATCTCAAGTCTTTTGGTAAAATAAAAGGTGATATTGCTCAAGTTCTTATAACCGATACAGTTTTATGATCGCATTCCGTCCGAGATATTTTAATAAAATTTAATTTTATACATTGCGAAACGAGATCTTGCCGAAAATTGAATGAAACTGGTATCATTCCGGTCGCAGTTTCAGCGGCATTAACGTCAGTATAGTGTACTGTTATTACATTAAACTAAATGTTGTTCATATCAGGTGGTTACATTGAATAAATTCAAATAACTTAGCTCGGTGCGCGTTGCGTAACGGCATTCTTGGGCCAATATGCATCTGAAAACACGACTTAGCCGAGGAGATAACTCGCTAGTTTATATTTAAGTTGAATGTTTGTTTTAGTGGTTTAGATTACTCGATTCGATGCTGAGTGGCGACGGCAGCTATCTTTAATTGAACGATTTGAATATTTGATCATGGTCGGAAAATGTATACCGCATCATTTGGACGTTTAATTAATTGGACGTTTTATATTGGAACACCTTTTCTGTCAGGTTAAGAAAACATCCTACTACTTAGAACAGGAACCATTTTAATAAAAGCCGCACTCAAGTTCCTAAGAATAATATAAAAAATATAGTAACCAATATAATGTATTTAGTATTGAGTAGAATCTAGTTACTAACTCCTCCTCTGCACTGGATACGCCCATACATTATCAATTAAACCGCCTCTAAGATTTTTTTATTCCAATCACACATAAATTAGCAATTGGCATGTACGTCTAAGTGATTTTTGAGGACATTTAAGCGACGTGCACACAAAAACTCTATTTACATTGTACATATTCCTAAATGTAATATGATAGTGATTGGTTTTACATTGGATTAATTATTAATTTTTTTAATGTAATGTTAACAATTATGTATTAAATGTCTTTTATGTACAAGTAATTCTAATTGAACAGTTCATTTTAATTTGTAATTTTAATTGAATAGTAAATTTTAATTTTTAAATCTGACGGAACAGTTCATTTTAATTTATGATATTAAGTAGGTACACGGTTAATTTGATTTGTAATTTTAAATGAACAGTTAAGTTTAATTTGTACCTTTGTGTCATGTACCTACATTCAGAGCAAATAAATATTATTATTATTTGACGGTGAAATAATCATAATACTCAATAAGGCGGACTTAAGATTGAATGCCTGTTAAATAAATAGTAAAAGGAATTAACAAAATTTCAAAATAGCGACTACTGTTTACTATTTTCGATGACGTCGCATTATCTTATGTTATTACTATTTTCCTAAACTACCTCATAATTTCAATATTTAAGTTATGTTGTGCTCTATATCAAGTACTAATAAATGGATATTACTTAGTTTGTTATTGATTTTTTTGTTGGTGCTAATCTCAGGATCCACCGGTCCGATTTTAAAAGTTACTTTTGCATTAGATGATTTAGTCATTCATTTGTGTTGTTAAGAATACAATATTACGCTATAACCAATGCTATATAAATTACTTATCAAGGAATAGGTACATCGGCGGCAGGCAAACTAGGCAGCCTATGCTATACCCCAGGGATCCAAGAGCCGAGATGGCCTAAAAGCCGAGATGGCCTAGTGGATCTGTTCCAAAGGTCGCAGGCTCAAACCCTGGTTAGCAGCGCTGAATTTCGGAAAACATCGTGAGGAAACCTGCATGTGCCGGAAGAAATTCTGACACATGTTTATCCACTAATCCGCAAGGGAGCAGCGTGGTGGGTTAAGCTCCATAACCTTCTCCCTAATAGGAGAAGAGGCCTTTGCCCAGCTGTAGGATATGTACAGGCTGTATTACGTTTTGTTACGTATTATTTTATGTATCGGTACATCATATTCCCGGAGTGCGGGTTGCAAAAAAATCATTTCATATTCACAAAAAAATGGCTCTAAATTGGATAAAATAAAATTAAAAGGAGGCGCCATAATATTTTTGCTTAGGGCGCCTGAATAGCTAGTCACTGTGCAGGTAAATATGATGCATTATATATTATAATCTAGCCTTCAACATAAGATAATACTACTAATAAAATTAATAATAGAACTCATAATAGAGGCGTAGAATCATCTTGTTATTAATTGCAAATTAGAAATCGTGGATTAACATCTAATGCGATTCATTAATACAACAACCTTGAAAACAGCATCCAACTCGTTCTAGGATGAAGTATAATAAATGATGAGGTATAATTGTTCGTGAGGTATTGTTGCTAGGACACACACACCTAGGTCACCTAGGTAATAGCGGACATCCTGCTGATTTCATCGGTTCTCATGTTTTATATTCTAATAAGTAAAATAGTAACAAAATCTTTTGTAATACTAGGTAATGATAAACTTCCGTTTACGGATTAATTCTATAATGGTTTGTAGGAGGCTTTATTAGAAAATTTAATTTTTAAATGTAGAAAAAAACCAAAATATCCATTTCACCATCAACGGCATGTTTTCCATTTAAGCGAATTTAATTCAAAATATAGAAATCATATTGGAATAGTTTCCAATACGGATATGATGTTATAAATAGAACGGACTTGGATAAAATTATACAGCGATTAACGAATTCGTTTCCCGCTAAATACGTATTAATATGTATTAGAATAACTAAAGATCATTGACATCAGCGAAATTACGATGAAAAAGACAGTCAGTAATCCTGGGACAATTTTTTTGTTCTATTTATTTGGCGTGCATCCGCGCTTATAATATTCTGCCAGTTTCTGACGCTTATATAAAAATGTTTTATATTATTATTAATTCACGTCTATCAATAATGATAAATATATATGTTAACAAAAAAATAATAGATAAGAATAATATTCTTTAAAAGATTTTTGAAATTCAAAAATTAATCTGGATTCCTACTTTTTTGCTCGAGTCGTCGCTTCACTTTTACTTTTTTAAAAACTGTACCTAATTAGGTGTGTATAAAACAAATGAATTGAATCGAATAGAAGGTTACTCGTATTGTGTCAGGGGCAACGGGCGTGGTGGGTGGTGTTCTTTGTTTCATCATTTATTGTGCACGAAAAATACGACCTCGTTAAACTAACGATGAATAGCTGTAAGGAAAATTAGAGGAAATTCAGTTTTTTTACTGACCTAGAAGGTGGGTAATGTGGGCGCGTGTATATGAATTTATGAATGTATAACAGATAATGTTGTGTGTACCTATTCTCTTATCACCGTAGCTTAAACGGCTTGACAAATTTTGAAGTGTAAGATGTCTTTTGATTTTTATGCTTCCCAGCAATAGCTTAAACTATATGATGACAGCATAACGACAACATAGCAACTGTCAACTTAGGAATTAGGTTTTTTTGTTAAATTTCTTAATTAGATTTCAGGCCATGAAAATAAATAAATTTTCATGGCCTGAAAATTATATCCATAATATTTTTTGATGTAGGTAACTATACATTGTAAGAATTTATTTTATTAATATAAAATACAATGTAGTTTATTATAAAATATTTTACATTTACTAAGGAGCAGTCACCTGCGAGTCTGCACAATTAGGTTTTAGCTACTGCTACCTAAAAATACTGATAGTTACCTAATTAGTATTACAATACTTTTTTAAATTTACTTCGTATTTATTCCTCTTGTTCGCCAAACAAGATTCTCGGAGTAAATTAAATAGTCAAAAAAAGTTTACTTAGATTATGAATTAACTGTGGGCATAGATGAAAGGATTTAATGAATGACAGAAGTAATTTGCTTTGAATTAAATCATTCTAAAGACTAGTTTTCGGTAACAATTAAGATAATAACTCATTAAATAAGTATAATTAATTTGAACATACAATTGTTAAAATATAGTTTTTTATGTTGCTGGCATTCTGAAATGCTACCATTGTTCAATTAATTAGATAATTAAAAACTCAAATGATTTTATGAAAACGTCAATTCTAAAAAAAATAATGGCTGGTCATTGAACGTAGAATAAGGCGTGGTCTAGTACAGTCTTAAACTAGTTTTTTTCTTTTAGACTTTACATGAAATAAATTCTATTGAGACCGTTTTAGCCTGTTGCGTGTTTAATTAATATGACTATTGGAACTCCCGTTATTATTATAGCAACTATATTTTGCCTTTTTGCACTATCGACATTTGAATAATGACAAATGGACACGTTTTAATCAAATATTAATGAACAAGTAGGTTTGAAGTTGGAGTCGTAATGATGAGTTTTATGACCGCAGTAAATATCTGCCTTAAGCCACATCGGTCTAATAAGTTCTACTGGCTGAGCAGGATTCCATTGCCACGAAAAAATATTTTAACGGTTTTTTTATAAATTTTAATTTTAGAACATAAATATTTTGTTCGTTAATTTTTGTAAAAATAACATTAAAGGTTACAATGCTTTTTTGTCCAATTGTGGTCCACCGTACACAATAGAAAAGTCAATGCATGATTGTACACCGCGTCATTTTACCTACAAAGTGTAGGCGTGGCCTAAACGACCAATAAAACTGTAGCGGTTAGGCATAATAGCATTAGCTCTTTGACAAACATTAAAAATAAAAGTAATGAAACGTTCAATTTAAGAATTGTACGGAAATTGCGTCTTGTATACCTATTTATCTATAATTAAGTAACAAATTAAAATAACATCGACAAAAGTAATTAACTAAATAAATATGTACTTAAATGACTTTTCATATAGAAGGGATACAAAATAATATAAATTATTAAATATTAAAATTATAATACAAGGAAGGTAATCTTTGCATAATTATAATAGGTACCTAATTACATATACAAAATTTATAAAATAAAATTACTTTACTATATTTTAAAAGGAATTTTATATGTTTAAGTAAAATAATTGTTATTTCAAGTACCTGCCACACCTAAATTATAAAAAAAAAATATTGTTTATCTATGCGTGCACACGCTACACGTTAGGATGGATCAATCAATGCTACCGACTTTATTTTGCCTCGGGACTTTTATAAAAAAAATAAAATAAAAAAACCTGTAATCACCCTTCATGAATATATTCTTCACATTGAAACACATCAGGGCAGCTGCGAATTGTGAAGATTTAAAAATTTGCATACGTGAACGCTCCTCTAACACGCAATCCATAGTTAATCGAAATATTAAAAAAATAAGTTTCAATTGAAAACAGATAACATTTGTATCACCACAAAATTAAAAACTAACTTTGTGGCACATTTCAATCTAAATCTAAGTAGGTATAAAATTATGAATCATTATTAGTATTTAGGTTTAGGTAGGTACTACTGTTACATGTTCTATTATTGATAATAATTAGATACAAATTTCAAAAAGAAAACATCCATATAGATACATAATATACCTACATACCTATTAGTAGCTACGTAATATCTATTTAAGTAGGTAAGTAGGTACCTATCTAAAATTACTTTTAAAATAATCTTAGGTCAAAATATATTACATATGTATATACCTATATTGCAAGTCAAAATTTATCGTAATTAGTTAATCCCCTCACAATGGCCCGTTTAACCGTAGTAACAAGTCAAAAATTATAGGTATAAACACAAAGCTAAAATGTAAATATGAATTTATAATTGTATAATTATTCCTTAATAATTTGTAGATAGAAAATAAAATGTTAATAACCAGAAATATGTTTTACACGACTCATGATAGTTAAACATTTATTACACATGCGATTACAACACACCGAAACATTTACTCGATAAGTAGTCGCATAGAGAATCTTTTGAGAAGTTTTTATACGGGTTTTACTACGAGCACGTGTCCAAGACGTTTAGCAAAAGACGGACGGCTGTTTTCCGTGTATTTTCTGGTTGAGGGCTCACGGGGCGAGGCGCGCGGGGCGACCGGAGCGGCAGATGCGCCTCGCAGCGCCATCTAGCGGCTCCGCGTCGTCGCCAGGTGTGCCTTGCCCGCACCGCGGCTTCCACCCGCCCTCAGCCTCAGTCCGCCGTCACGCACCGCCGCGATTACACGTCACTACGGCTGCTACGAGCCGGCCGCACGCGCGCGTTTCGAACGTAGTGCACGATACACCGCGACCGGTTCCCGAAGCCGATGAGCGCGACCAGTGACACCTCTAAGTCTAGTGTTGTGTGACTTGCAGTGAAACTCAGTGCAGACATGTGCGAGTGATGGATTACTCTTCAACCGTCGATTGCTGACGGGTTTCGGATCCCGTGTATGCTCAGGCGCCGGTAGTGGACGCGCCAGTATGCGCGCCCCCACGGTGCTCATCGCCCTGCTAGGGTTTCTGCCCCAGGTACTGACCGACGTCGACGCTCGAAACCGCGAATCCCCGTTTGTTTACGTTTGGAATCGGTGTAATCGAGACAATTGCGAATCGAACGTAGGTCGGTCGTAGATTTGCAGCGGAGGCCGCACCGTCACGACGGGCACTTTCCCACGAGTGTGGCGGCTCTCGAGGCCCCTAGATCGTCCTGGATAGGCGAGGGTGTAGGTTAGGCCCGCGAGTCGTGACCGGGCCCGAGCCAGTCCGGAGAGGCGGTTGTGTGTGTTCGATAGGTTTACCGAGCAAACATAGTTTGTACATAGTTATAAAGAAAGTTCAGGTTTTAATACGGCCGGCGCGGGGTCAGCTAGGTCGCGAGCCTCTTCGTTTAAAATTAGATGCATACCGAGGCTTCGCGATGAAGTCGATTCCAAAAAGGACTAATCTGCGATACATGCATGGACGGGAATAGCTGCAGACGAGTTAACACTCTAACTCAAGGCGCGATATTTCGGGCAGGTTTAGTGGTTCGGTCTACTTTAACGTTAAATTATACAAATTGGATAATATATTGTTTTACAAAAGAAAATATTTTCTAACAAAAATATAGCGTTAATAAATAATTTCATAAATTGGAGGTCAGTGGCCTATAAACAGTCAAGGTTGCCGGCGAGCCAAGTTAAGGGTTGTAACATACAAAATTATTATGCGCCGTCTCGTGTTTTTCGACAAAGTTACAAAAACTTGTAAAATATTAATTACTTGATAAAATTAACTTATAACCATAAATAATAATAAATCCCGTGATTTAATCAGATTGACGATACGTAATTACGTTTATAACAGTCTATAAAACTATTTAGATGCTTCAAGGCCTATCGGTTTTATTAAGTGTAACACCACCTCACATCTCACACATTACACCGACGAACTGACAGACCGATGTATTTATTTTCATTACTTACAAAGTAACTGAAACGACTGTTGCGTGATTCAACTCATGAAAGTAGTCAATATACAAAACTAATAGAATTACTAAGTAACATAATTATGTATATTCGAATCAAAAACGTTACTAGGCAAAACTATCCCCATTAATAATTAAGCTTTTTGTTGACTTCTCCCGCATTAGGTGTCCAATAACAATTCGCAAAGGGATCTATACCCCATGCGCGCGCGCATGAACGACTACTTATTTATTAATATGTTCGCGCATGTACCGTTATTATTACCAACACAAATACACTATATTAATGCTCATACGATATTAAACTCGTCTGAGTAACCGGTGCTCTGAGAACAGATCATGAGCTATCGTGTGATTTTCGTGCACTTTCCGCTGCCCTTAACTGTTTTATATTTTTTATGCCATGTAAAGGCGCAATTATCCGACTCCAGGCGTCGACAATCATTAAAACCTTAAGGTACCCATTACTGACATCGATAAAAACATTTCTAGTTTGTAATTCGATTTGTTACGCTTTTTCTGTCAATTGTTACTTAAGGAGAATAAACTTTTTTTTTCTTTATTTTAGACCGTCGTTAAAATAAATAGTCACAGCTTAAGCATGACCAAAACGAAAACTCACAAAATTCTTTACATTTCACCCCAAATTTAGCATCACGTAAGTCAACGTTTAACGTTCTAAAAGTAAATTAAAATTAGATAAATCTCCGTTGTTTCGTTCGTGGAATATTCAAAGTATTTCTTATTTAAATACTAAAATACATTATGAATGAAGTGAGTTTGTATTGTTAGTAAAAAGCACACACCGACTGGTTTGTCCTGTCGGCGATGCATTGATGTAATTGTCCAGATCGGTCAACTCGATTCTTGTGATCTCGATACATCCGCAGGAATCGATGTTCGCATTTTTCTTCTTTTTTTTTTTCACGTGCATAGTAATAAACTTATCCGGCCGTCTTATGATCGCGTGATCGCACCACTCGATCGGAAGCGGCATCGGAAACACGTCTGCCCAAAACCGCAACCGAATAATCTCAATTTCCATTTATTATAAATAATTCAACGAAGGCTAAGTTCGTTCGCATCCCCAATTATTCGATCAAGGATGTAACTTTTAAATTCTATAATTCGATATTTAAAATGCATAAAAAGCAGTTCAGAAATCGTTTTGAATGAGTTAAGGCAATATTCGTGTTTCGTGCGCTACGGGCCCGCTAATGGCTAGCAACATTATTTTTATCTGTTTGCGACATTGCCGTATTAATATCGAGATTGTTCGGCTACTTGTCGGATATCTAGGACATAGCATGTCAGCTCGTATGGAACGCTGGTAGGTAATAGGTATCGGTTGCGTACGATTCGTGATATAATCGGTTATATTTCTTAACGTGATATTCTTGACGTGTGTATGTGGTCGCTCGGCCCACATTGCAAGCAGGTGCGACATTAATGGCTACTCTTAAAGAACCCTAACATCTGCTTTTTTTTCATAATTTACCTGTGCACACGAATTCGAACTGACCGCGTTGATAGATTAAGTTCATTTTTGGGACGGCTTCTATACGACATTCTATAGAATAACTGACTTAATTGATATGTTTATTGCCTAAATCGGAATAAATTTTGTACAGTTATTCGAGGTTAGGAATAAAAAGAAAGCGCTCGTGCGTGATTACATGTCTCCAAATGTCAAGTCATCTGCGAAAACGGTAATAATAGCCGTTGCTTGCGAAAATTACGATATTTTGAGTGACAAGTTAAAAATGTCGAACAAAAAGCTAGACAGTTAAATAGTTTCACTCCAATTCCCAGTAGTTACCAAATATTACCATAATAGGCTGGTACACCTCGAATCCGGTGATTTCTTCCCTAACGTTTTCACAACAATACAATCATAATTAATCGTCATATGTCATGTTAGCCACAATAAGCATATAAGTATGTGAAGGTATTTAACCCTGTTATAATTTCGTCCATTGTCCGAAGCGGTTTTGTTCTATGAGAACCGACTCAATTATGAGAGAACTCGTACGAAATCCGTGTAATCGCCGGTTTTTAACGTCTTAACTATGTGAAACTTTATATTTCGTCTCATTTATGATGAGAGTTCATAATTGTTCGATTGTGAGTTTTACGTTATATAAAGTTGCTGCAATCGTTTAAGCTGTCTAAAATTAAATATATTTTTATAGTTGATATTCGTCTTTAATATTTACACGTAAAGGGCAAGGTTGAGATGTACTATTTAGTTCTATCTCGAAGATTGAACTTAATCTTAGCATCTGTCAGACGAACATTGACAAATGACGAGTCCATTACGCCTCCGAAGCGGCAGTCACGCTCCATTGTACACTTGACGAGCATCATCACTTTCATTACAGCCTTATTTAAAATAATTTAATTTCTTTCTCCCTTCGATCCCGACCGGACGCTTAATTGATTCCCGATCGCGGAGCGCGAAAAAAAAACCAACATGGCCGACAGGATCATTGATCAGATTACGCAATGTCGCCGAACTGGATGCTTGGGGAAGTCAATATTATGCATTATTTATAAACACACGCATAGCTTAGCTCGTACCTCGAAATAAACATCGCTACTAACAATGAATCGGACTTATATAAAATATTTTCAATCATAATGTTTTTTGTTGACATTTCATAATTTTTAATCTGTACGTTTTGTGACATATCAGTAAGGAGTTACGTAAAATGCTATTGTTTAGCAGCCTGTGTAAATTATTCAACTTCAAATTGGGTAATCGTGTCAAATGCCACCTTCTGCGCATTGCTTCAGGCGCTAAGAGATGAGTCGTTGAGGCGTGGGTGTTAGTAAAGGCCAGGAGACGACAGTTACGAACGTAAAACTTAACTACAACAAACAATTACTTGACATCGGTGTCGCTTGAATTAATCTCAACAATAGCGTGTCACTACAGAAATACCACCGTTTATGGTTTAGTGTTAAGTAGACACTTTTAAAATGTTATTTTAAAACAATCTAGTAAAACGCGGCCATTAAAATAAGCAGACGAAGTTACTGTTATTAAGTCACCGTCGATAGGCTAATGTAATGTCGGAATACACGCGATTTGCCTCCTAATTGACATAAATTGTAAATTTAGCCAATCCTACTTACCGTTTCATAACGTTTCAAGAAATTACGTTCTGCTGCATGATAGCGAGTGCATTAAAACTAATTTCGACTAACTTCGAGCAATTGACGTAAAGGTTGCTTGATAGGATTACATTTACGATAACTTTATTTGTTTTCGCTTTATAATCTTATTAAAATGTTTCTCTAACTTGTTAAAATTCTTCAGTATCGTTACGCACAAAACTATTTTAATAAGTTCCGTTCCGCTGGATATCGTACAGAGATTCACACGTATAATCCCAGTAACTACCCGAGCAAGATCTGGTTTACAAGAACACGAATTCACTCTCATCCGATCATACTTCATATCGTACACCGACGCACGAAATCTCAATTCCCTTGTGCAATGCTTAAATAACCGCAAAATACCTTATTATTCGCTTTCCATATAAGTTCTAGGCAATCTAGCGAGCACGAACCATTACCCATGATTCCCTGCTAATTTTGCGTTCCGATGTTAGATTGAATATTTCTTTTATTCCGCTGCAGCTGCCAGGAATTAACAGCTGAACAAAGAGATTGCAACTTTTGTCGCGCGAACTTCGAATTTCTGAACGTTTTGTTCGCTTTAAGACGTGTGTCCTTTTATTTTCTGCGCCAAGGCGTTCTTTGAAACTGTATGCCTTTTGTCGTATAATCGCTTCTCCCCTACCGTGTAATGTCACTTTCTTAAAAGTCATCAATTAGCAATGCTATTACATGACAGTATTAACTGTATAGAAAGGTCGAGACGTTAACTTATTAATAACTTTACGACATGTGTACGGTAGAAAATTATAATGAAAAATAAAAAAATCATACTGCGAGCGACGGTTCCAAATATAAGTATCCAATTGCGAATTTGATGCACTGGCCACATCGTCGCGCTATTAAAAGACTGTTTGGGTGTTTATTTTAACACATTTCGCGTGTGTATAACGTTCGAGATGAAAAACATTCCCCTGTGTTTCATTATTTGTGCTATTTATAGACTGCGCTCAACCTGCCGACTGGAACGAGTGTTTGCTCTGGCTTACATACAATGCTGTTCGCATTATAGCTCCTTAACTTGATGCTACGAATTATCTTTATTTTATGTAAAAGATGATGACAAAAACCCAGCTTAGCGGAGATGCACGTCCGAGGCATACGTCGAGCGAAATCAATCATTAAGACATAACAATTGTTATAAAATGTTCTCCTCTTATATGGCGCTGCGATTAAAATGATTTGAATTAATGTAAAGCGATATATTAACTGAGATGTTGTTGCGAGATCGACGATTAGGTGCTCAAAATCAATTTGGATTTTGTTGAAACCCGCCGGCGCAATTAATGTTACATGCCAGTGTTACTTTCCATTCAAAGCGGAGAAAAAAAACAATATTGATGCTCACGATTCTAACGTCGAATGCATTAAATGTTAAGCCGCACGTTAAATAAATTAGCTACAAGCACACTGATTCATTACTCAATGTGCATTTGTAAAATCGATTAGTTAACGCAATTTGTTTATTATTAAACATTTAATTTCGATAATGATGTGTAATATATATTTCAAATTGATTTTAAACGTTATTTAAAAGTCTTGAGTATAAATAATCTTTTTTAAAGTCATATTCAAACAACATCAGTCAGGCGACGCGTCAAATCGCCCGAAGACGTTATAAAACACAACTTATTCGGTAGTCGGTAAGTATTATTTAATTGTTAATCTGTGGTGCGCCTCGGGCTCGACGCAGACCGCACACAACACAATACATTCTTTAGAGGTTTTAATCAAGTTTCATTCAATCATTCATAAAATGTTGCCAGCTATTTTGTTTTCTTTTTTCTTTTTTTGTTTTTCGTAAACCACAAATTAATTTATTGATAATCGGTAGGCTACAATCTCTGCTACTATAACTTTGAAAAACAATACATCAAATCCGATAAAAAAGGGGATGTTTAGAGTGCCCGTACGTTTTTTGTGCACTTTTTTATGTTCCGCTCCTACCTGGCGTTTACCACGTGGATGTTAATTTTCCCTCCCTTTCTTAAGTCCTGGTTTAAAGCGAGAGGGCTGATGTTTTGCGCGTTCAGTAACAACCCCTATCAACTTGGCAGGAAGTTGGTTGAAATCTGGTGTCTTTTTTTACATCGTTCTTTGTTTAAATTGTGGTTAAATTCTAAAACCTACAGACCTACCGTCGCTAGATAAGACATCATTTGAATGGCTCATTGTTCCTTATTTTCATAATTTTTTTGTTAACTTTTGACAAGTTCAGATATGAAGTTCACTGCGCGTGGGAAACCGTTATTGTTCGAGGGTAATAGGATTATTTATTATCTAGTATTACTTAAGCCTTTATAATTGGGTACACTTATCTCGTAATGTATTTATCTAGTAATTACCTGTGAAAGAGATAAACGGTTGTGCATATTTCAAACATAATGTTGGCGCAGTATAAACAGCCATAAATAAAAATTTTAATTCAACTCGCTCGTACCGACATTTTATTATAGACACATCTCATACGTTATTACGGTCTACCAGTTAATGAATGATTCAGCCAGTAAGAACGCAAAATATTATGTAGAAAAATACTAACCTGTAAGGCGTAATCGAAAATATTTACTAAAAACATACGTAAATGATATTTTTAAATGTAAATGGAATTATTAATAATTTAAATCATTAATTTCGAAAGCTAACTGTACAATAATGATTCGCCGAGACATGATAGCTACAAAGCTTTAAGCTCACCACTTCCTTCCGATGCCTTATAATCACTTCCATCGGACGTCGCTTTCCATTCCGCTTTAAACTTAAGACTTAAATTTAAGGAAATACGATTCTTCATAAAAAAAAACGTGGTATAATTAATACGTATCAAGTGAGTTAAGAATAAGCAAGGTGGTCTTGTTTATAAATGTACTACATATTCCCTAATGCATTGCTCGGAGTTGGAACTAGTTAATCCCACATGCATCGCGGCCAACTGCGCATTCTTTCATTAATGCAAGGGTTGCTACCCTAGAGGGCAGTGCGCTATTATTATTCATGCGGAGACAAAAAAAAACTTTACGAGCCATTCAGTTTTTTCGATGTCTACATGTCTGTCAACGCTAAATCGATTCTTCATTACAATGACAACAAAAAATATCGTTTAAAACAAAGCTGGGGGTTTGGAAATTTGACGTTTCGATACTTCTGAACGAAATGAGAATAATTCATCATTAAACAGCGTTCGAAATTCGAATCGTGCTAGGGGTGTCTCGCCCCACGTGAGCATTAGCAACCCCAATTTTAAACGACCTATATACTCGTAGCTGTCCAGTAAAACCGTTAATGTCTCAGCGGGCCCGATCTCTCGGACAGTTGTGCAAATAGTTTATTTTTAGAATTACATCTTAGGGAGCGTTGAAACTTATATGACTCTTTTTGTTTTGTCACCATATTCATAAATTGTTCCATTTTATATTATTAGATGCAAAACTTTAAACAATGTTCTCTTTGCTTTCAGGTGCTGACGTCTGGTTCCTTCGAACTTAGGATAAAAAGTTTTACGAACTCATTGGGTAGGTTAAGTAGTGGGCAGTGCTGTGATGGTTCCTCAAGTAGTGACGCGCCGTGTTTGGCGCCGTGCAGGACTAAATTCCGAGTGTGCCTCAAAATATATCAAGCGAACATCGACACGACGTCACCGTGTACGTTCGGTGACATCACTACTCCGGTACTCGGAGGAAACTCACTGGACGTACCGAATCTTAACGTGGAAGGATTCACCAACCCCATCGTGTTCCCGTTCGACTTCACGTGGCCGGTAAGTGTTTCATTACATACCATTGAAAGTGATAAATCGATTAATAGTCAGCCGATAATCATTTCTCATTCCACGCATTAAATCAAACATTTGCGTCGATCGAGCTTCACGCTGTCAAATAACGTGGGCATCGTAAATAAAAACATCGTATTCATTTTGTATTCAGAGTAAAAATCGATATATCATTAAAGAAACATTAAGTAGCAACCCTGCTTTCATAAATCAAAACCATTCGATGTTACTAACAAATTCCAATAATCCACGCGAAGGCCGGTCGGAGGCATCTCGGTTAGTAAATAATAGTTGAAAGAAATTACGGGATTCGATATTCAAATTTGACAGAAGCGATGACGATAAGAATACTCGATGGGTGAGCGGGCGGCCGCGTGGGACGATTACATCGTTCAATGGTTCATTTTTAATTAATTATGAAGTCGGACTTTTGTACGAGTCCACTCTCATTAGAAGTACTCCGGACGCCATTGTGGCTCGTTCTCATAACATTGCGATTAGAGCGCGGAGGCCGGGCTGGATCGTGATCAGATATTGTAATTATCTGTTATTTATTTACAGATCGCTCTAAAATCGCGATTTCAAGGATAACAGACGTCTTAATTGGATCTCTATTTGTATCTATTTCGTCCGTTCGGATTGTCTTCGGTTAAAACTCGGTTTCCGAACGGACATTCGGAGTATGGGGCGCTGTTTGCATTTTATTTAGCGGCCCACTTCAAATATCGTACCGTCTCGTAATGTTTGACCAAACAAACTCCCAAGCCGCTTGCACAAGTCGGACCATCTGGAGAGAAACGTGACATTTGTTAACTAGGCAGGTAGGAAGAACGAGAGGCCATAGACGAAATTCAAAACTTTTTTTTCGACCGTGGATACGCGTCCGGTTCCTCTTATGCCAGTATCATTCCATATGAATTGGCGTTAAATTGAAACTTCCTGTTTAATTTCACATAGAGTTCTCTATTGTCAGACATTGTGACATGCGATCAATTGAGCGAAAGTGACGCGAAATAATCCTCTATCGAGTTTCCGTGACAGGTTAAGCCCTGGACGGGAGTTTTAAATCATACCATATGCCCTTTATCTCATTTGATAGGAATTCGACGTGGAAACATCTCCCATCTGCTAGTCCATATGCCGCTTCGGGCGAAGATATTCATGCGATAATACAGTCGTGACCTTTACCAGGCGTGTTATACTTGGGTGCGCCACATTTAAATTAAATAATCTGCCCTAGAGTTATTAGCTCTTTTTTCGCAATGAGGTCATCAGAGAAGCGCCTGTTACATGAGCCATATCGTTCGTATGAATAAATATTAACCGAGCAAAACATGAGCTTTGTGCGAGCGTGCAAAATTGCTTCATACCTCGCAGGTGGTTTAGCATTGATGTTAAAAAAAGAAACTTACTTTATTTTTTAATTTTTAAATTTCGAATTATTAGCTCGAAGATGGTCAGTCAGTCGTGGTAGTAGCATCACAATATTTTGAAATATGACGCCGTGACGCGTCCGCGGGCGCAGTGGTAACGGTCGCGGTCGTATTACAATCTTGGAGTAGCCGGGTTTGTCGCCACCGAGCTGACTTTTTTATCTTGATCCCATGAAATAAATCGGTTCCCCGGCAAGATCTGACCCGCCCGATAATAGGTCACGAGTTATATTAATATTACTGACAACATCGAACAGTAAAATTACAAGTAAAGCGGCGCGCGAGTTAACGACCCATAGAAACTATTTATCATGTAACGTTTAGAGATGGCTCACTCGGAAAGAAATCTCATTTGTATTCGAGCTCCAGTTCGGGCTTCATTTATTTTACTCTTAAACGTTTTGTTTGTAAATCACAAGTTTTATATTGAGGCCCGTTAACCGGTCCGGATGTGACAAAGCCGGACCGGAATAAAACAAACATCGCACATAAACGCAAAAAGTTTGTATTTGTACGATTTCAACATTGTTTAACATTTTAAGAATTAATGTCGTAAGTCGTGTGGGGTGGCCTTTAGAGGGTGTAAACCCCGAGCATGAACGAGTTCATTCATTCCCTGTCACGCGGTAACCGTTACTGCAACTTTTTAATGCAAAAAACTTAGGAATTGCAAAGTTAACTATTCAAAAAGCACCTGCTATATGTAATGTGTTCCTTTTCCTTTGCTAGAGTGGGATAGCACTGTGATGCGATAGAGATAGCGCGAAAATGCCAAAGAGTATTTCCGCGCATGCGCAGGTCCTGCGCTATACAAGCAACGCCTCATTTACTCAGAACTGGCCGTGAACTATACTTTTTATGGATTAAACATAGATCCGTATTGCGTTAGATGTTACTAATCGACGCCATTGTTACGTCTTATCTCGTAAAATCGTCTACATCTCATTGTAGTCGGATAGAACCGATCAATAACAGGTTAATTGCAGTCATATTATTTCAAGTATCGGTTATTTATTAAATGTCCGATAAATATTTCTCGTAATGTCCCTGGGAACGGAATCGTTTTGGCAAGTCACTTTCCCACAAAGCACACGAAGGTCGGCCCACATAGAGCCAACAAAAACATGAAATGTTACACGCGCGTTCCATGCCCGAACGAGAGTGAGGTTCACCTTTACTTGCTATCTGTACACCGCTTAATGTTAATAAACAACTCTTTAACTCAAATCGAGTTCGAATTAAAAAAAAAAGTTTCGCAGGAAATATAAATTAACATTGTTTTTTAAACATTCAGTTTTAAATTACTTACCAGTGCTTGGCGACAAATATATTTTATTTACTGGCAACACTATCACCGGAAGGAATTAATGTCAGGTAGCCGGCAACACCGCGGGCTTTATCATTTTTTACCGTGAGACGCTGACAAAAACTAGCGTGCTTTAACTTAATTAAGGTTAATTAAATCAAAGAGCCAGGCTGTTATGTTCATATTTGTATTTTTATGTCTTTTTCGTTGGCAACGGCTTCAGATTTTTTATTGACCGCACATCCGCCAACAAAGTTTTTTATTACTCTTTCGTAACGAATGCATCATTGCAATTGTCATCATTGCATTGTTTAATGGGAAATCATTAGTTTTTTAACATAAAGGTCATCTATCAATCGCAATTTGAGCACCTGATTAATGCATCTATGTCATAATGTGAAGAAACACGTCTTCATTGTGGAGCAAGTAGACTAAGCAACGGCGTAACTAATTCCAGAGATTGTAAGTTATTTTGCATGTTTCGTCAATAGTTTCACGCTCTGAATGATAGTAAAAATTTAAATGAAAGTAGCATCTCCGAAGACGATGTCGACATACCTTCGTTATGTGCGAAAAGCCTAACATACGGTATATTGTTTCTGAGAAATTAACGTTTCAGTGACGTCAGGGTCGATTCGTATCTCAAAACAATAGCTCAGTAGCACTCGCTACAAGAATCGACTGTAAACGGTTGTCACGTGTGAACAGCCAGCACAGATACCTCATTAGAAAGTAATTAACAATCAATACGTACAGCTCGTAAAATATTATACATAGTCGATAACCGTACACAGGCGGGCGCCACAAATCGTCCATAATTACGATCGAATTATAATCGGGTATATATTATTCGTTTCACGATGCAAACGTTACATAAGTCTAAACGTTAAAAAAACTAGAAAAACGCAAACGTTCGCACGGATCGTAAATTATTACTTAATAATTTCATAGCGTAACGCGATACGTGGACTCTGTGTACGCGAACATCAGAAACTTCCGTTTACGGAGTTTTTATCCCGGAGAGCTCTTAATAATTTCCTTTATCTCGATCCGCTCGCGCCGGGATCCTCTTAAAATACTTACCCCTACATCCGCTTCTTTTAATAATCTACCGAAGCTATGGAATGCCTCAGTCGATCGTGTTCCCTCTTTACACCGTCTTTTATCTCTCTCCTTTTCGTCGAATAGCAATTAAAGCTGGACAAAAAAGAGGAATTGCGAAATGAAATTCCCCGTAAGAGTAGCTCGATTCGAGGGACGAGGGACACGGGATTGCGTATTCGCTATTTCTCAATTTAACATTTCATAACTTTCAAATTTAAACAATCGGAGCGTGTATAATTACTGAGCGGGTTGCATTGTTCGGAGCCACTGAACAGCTATTCAGCAACCTATCAATTAACGAGCATACCTGATTTTAACGAATTCGCCTAAACAAACTATCGCACAATTAAAACGTAACGTTTCGATCGCTTCGAGTGTTCCACGGGTGCTAAAATAACAAAGCATTTGAACGGGAATCGAAATGTCGAGATCGTAAATAATGATTAGTCATAGACGAGATAAAGAAAATAAGCTCATCAGGAGAATGAATAGACAATAAAGTTTACCGGTCTTGTTATTATGGTGCGTTTGAGGCGAGCTCCTAAGAAAATACTCCTTTTTCAAATTGATGCTCGTTTACGGTCAGATTCTGACAGTTTAACTGCGTCTCTAACATTTACGGCTGCTAATAAAATTGTTCAAAGAAACCGATTTATAATGGGAGCCCGAAATTAATTTGTCTGTATTTTTTTCTCATATATGACAAATGTGCAACGGACGATATAAATCACGTTTTAATCGAAAAGGTCAAGAGGATCGCAACATTCTGAAATCGGTTATCGTCTGTGATAAAACGTTTCATTTTTATTAGTAAACAGCCACGGGCGTCTCGACTCCCGGCGAGTTCTCACGTAAAGCTAGGGCTCGATGAGCCCTTAAATCTGCAATGATGAAATTCCTAGCGTTCCCGTCTTTATTCATCACACGCGCGATGTTTCTAGGAACACTGAGTCGCAGCGCGAGCCGCTCACATGCTCTGCTCGTATCCGCAACTGCGCGAATAAATCGCTGCCATTATTTAGTATGGGAGGAGGCGCGGTACTTACGTGCCTCGTACGTACTTCGTCGAATTTATGGACGTGTCAAAGGCCGATCATAGTCTGGGAACCTCCGCGAGAGCTCGCGAATCAGAATGACCGATTTCGATTAAAACGCGATGACGAGAATAATCTACTTATTGCGGATTCAAGGGGGAAACGTTCTGGGAAAGCCGCGGGACCGTTGTCGATGCGAGTGAAGATTACGGTTATCGCGCGTCGAGCTTTTGTATATCTAAACAATTTTCAGTTTATTTCCACAGCGTCCGCGATGAGAATATAAACGGACTAATATCCTAGTTACATCTATAACGAGAATGTTACTCATCGGTGTCGTTTAATTTTATTTCATCGCTGGCATAGGTATGCAAAGTGGATTAGGAGAAAAAATTCGAGATACGTATCGAAATGATCATGTCTAAACTTGTATTAGGAGAGGCAGTCCGCGTCATCCTCGGATGAGATCCGGATGAACGGCTCACGAGATTTGTTACGTGGTTTCGGTTTCATCGCTTCACCCTTCTCAGGCTTATCGGCGATCGGTCCGGGCCCGGGCTGGCATTGCCCGAAATTTGTTAAGTCCGCTTTTATCTTTTTAATTATGTTTCATTCAAATCATTCCGTTGTTTATGGCCGACATTTTCATTTTTGGAATTCCTCGGGTCCTGAGCACGGTCCGTCTGCCGAATGCCGGTGATGCCATGTGAAATTAAAGTCAGTCCTTTTTTTCACTTCGTCCAGATTCAAAAGTCCCGAATTCCGGCCGAGAAGTCGGTTTTTTCGCGATGATTGTAATTGAGGGTAATAAATTGTTAATGTCTGACTTATTTCGTGTATACGACCTCCGTACGGTCGTTAGAGCTGTTACGTGTGTTTTAATGTTCCCTAGCTTTCGTAAAATAATCGTCACAGATATAAAGTATAACATTTCGTTAGAGTTACGACCCGTTTTTCAACTTTTTAATGTTACCCAGTAAAACTGACAGCGGTAATTAATCCTTTCATAATGAATCTCGGTTAATTTCTTTACGATGGTCACCTCAATGTTTACTTTTCCCAAGTATTTGTGGTCACGCTGGCGCTTTATTGCCACCATAACAATTAATACGTTCTTTATTGTTTCTTTAACTGAAAGAATTTTTATGAGTTTTATAACAAATATTAGTATTACCAAAATATTTATATGTTATTTTTGATTCAATAATCAGTCAATCAATCGATAAAATTAAATTAATTCAAATAAATTATCCTTAAATACCTCGTAACTTTTATAGCGTCCAATAAATACATATCATTAAAATATCTTGATCGCAATTTGAATTCGCACTTTTTTCTTTTAAACAGCAACTAAAATGTTATGGTGTTATAAATCGCAGCCAAAAAACATCAAAAAATCAACATTTCTTTTTCAACATTCACACGTCAAGACAATTTTCGAGAGCAAACGAAAATTTCTCTTTTAACAATTTAAAGAAACGTCATAAGTTCACATAGGCCGCGGGGTCGCTTTGACGTCTTTTGTCTATATGCGCTGCGCAGGCGACCCAGTGTACCAACAAGTATGATCCGACCACACGAAGAAGTATCTCAAAGACTAAACACAACTCAAACGTAATGGTATACACAATTTACAAGCATTATAGGCTTAATACCGCTCGCCATAGTTATTCGTGTTTACCACGAAACTGCTTAGCATTCTAACCGAATGCATGTGTACTGTCGCCAATAAAATGTCGACCTGAATAATTTTTTGTACGAGAATATTTGTACACGAAATCTCTCATTCACACGGTATCATACACGATGTTTATGTTACATAGCATGTACACTTATTTAATTTAAAGGTCCAATTTGCGTTATGATTCATCGGGTCAACGGTCTGAGCGATGGTGATACCGAAATAGAAAGAGATATAGTTAATTAAAAGCATTAATAATTCGGATTACAAGTTCGGATCGCTTTAATACTTCACGGTACGAATGCATGGAGCGGACGTTGAAATTTGCGTATCTTTTAATTTGACGTATTGTTTTAACCTAATCGTCTCCATATCAACGGGCCGGGGTCATTTTACTCGAACAAAGAGTCCGTTGCATATCAAACCTTATTTCGACGGCTCGAAAAACCGAATCGAATTCTTGTCGGGATATAGTTAAATATAAAAACCTGTCCGGAGCGATGTTACCACACTCGTGAAGTGTGAAATATGAAATCACGACTCCTCCACTTGGCCGGCTGTTTGTGTTCCAAATAACTAGGTATTTTCTCATGTTGTAACGAACCTGTGATCTTTTTTTCATAATGTTTTATCATTTTGATCCGGCCGTCGACCGAAAGAACGAATCGGATTATTTTATTCTATAAAAGACCTTCATAATGCAAAAATGTTATCGAATGAGAGATACACGGGCGATATTCGAATTCAAAGCTTATTCTTTTACATGTTTCTGCCATTTGTAGAATCAGATAATAAGTAATAGTATGCTAAACAAATACAAGCCATCTGTTGCAGTTTCACCGCCTTCATTGAACGAAGACAAACAAAACAATAAATAAGTTATACAAACAATGGCGACCGAAACACGTGCAAGAAAGATGCGCGAAAGTACCGGTCACCTGATTATACCTTTTGTCCCGAGAGCTGTAAAACATCCCAAACAGATGTAGTTTACAAACAAAACGTAAAAATACGCGTCCTTTCCCACGTATCCTTACATTTCGGATCTCTAATTAATATCGAAACAGGCTCCGATATGGGAGTCGCCTCTTTAAGCACCCTCATAAAACGATTATCAAATGATTTCCCAGCTTTCAGACCACGATACCATTTGAGCGTCCGTTTGAGCCAGTACAACTTAACGCATCACATTCAGAGGGATAGTTTATGTGCCACGTTCCTCTACTATCTCACGATAACTAAAACTATCATTGTTATTTAAAAATATTATATGTCCCAATTAGAATGGATAATTAAAATAGTAATCGATAGTTATGACAGAATTGAACATTGTACGACAATTAGGATTTTATAATAAAGTTGTGAACGAGATTGTTTCCTCCAGTAGGCGAGCCCGCGCAAGTATTATAAGTATACGGTATCACCGGCTCGGCACGTTTATAAAGGCTACCTGTACACGTACGCTTACGTCGTCGTCCGCTTTTTATGGGCTGCCTCGAGAGTCACTGTCGTGGGAACCGGCATATACTTACGCCCGACTACAGCTGACCGAAATGCGCTCTCCATACTCGATTAACAAATCAATACGGTATACTACGACTCACCATATTTGATCATGCAAACAAATCGTATTAATATATTTCGACAACCGTGCCCCTCGCTCCTTATAGAGACAGACAACAGTTTACGTTAAATCGTTGTTACGTTGACGAAAGGTTCTCGCCGCGGCTAAGGTTCAAATTCGTTCAGTCGCGCAATCGGGTCGCCTGTTTGGTATTCAGTAATGTTCGATAACACGTCCGCTTGTGTTGTCGATGTATTAAACGAGACTCGCTTATTATAAATTCGTCAAAACTATGTATTGAAAGCTTTAATTGGTCGTAGCCCGTCTGCGTTTAAAAGCAAAGCAAAAACTCGTGCATTTTTACCGTATACAGCCGTGTGATGTGCGTTGGGAAACTGGATTTCTACTATTGATTTCCACCATCCGACAATGATTATTGTTCGTTAGAGAGGCTCATATTAGTTCCTATGCAAATAGCTCATTGTTAGTTCTCGCTGATGTAAATTATGTTTTCATTCATCAAGCTAATTGACAATGGGGGACATCTGTCAGATCTGAATCACTCCTTAAGAGTTCGTGTGGTGATCTTATGAAGAAATTAAAATGGTGACCCTTTACATCCGTTAGGCGCAGCTGCAGACGTCTCGTGACGTGTATGTATCTAATTACATTTGGTCACGGGCCTCGCCGCTATTGAGAATTTCAAACGTCACTTACCGTCATCGGACATCGTCTGATTGCCTTATTGATAGTAAATGACCCGTTTTTTCTTCAATTTCTTTGCTATTACCTGTTATTATCGAAGCGTGTCACTCATGGCTATCATTCCAAGTTAAATTGGGACACTAATAAATCAATATCTGAACGAAAGTTGAAGGAATACTCGTATTTACTTTGAAAGTACATAGTTAATTTAGAAACTTCGTATAAAACAGTATCTATGTCGAATACGTATAAAGTTTTATTATATTTACTCGTAATAAATTCTAGGCCTAATGTTATTTTCAATTTGTATTGTGTATTATTTGAATAGAAGTTGATATTTCACGATCATTCGCATTGTTTGTATATAATTTTCGCATGAAAATTCTTGAGTCAATTGTAATTAAAATTTCATAGTGCATACTAAAGGTCGTATGTCCGTGCATCGGGTATGATGTCTCTGTTTTATGGTAGAACAACCGGTTTGCCGGAGCGATGAAATTTCACAACTTTACACATTTTTGCATGAACGAAACCCCAATCATCATAAAACCCATTGATAAAGTTGACGGGCGCCTACAAGCTGTTGACTCCATGCCTTATCACCGATAATCGATTTTCGACTGCCGTTTCGCCTCCTTATGTAAACATCGACAAATGTCAATAGCTCACTATCTGATACGCACCCGTTAACATTTTTTTTTTCGATGCTACAGAACATTACACTATTCCATATTGGGCGTTAAGTACTCCAGCATTCGCCTTATCGCGCTAGTTGTATTTTTAGCTCGTATTATAACAATTCAGCCATCTGCTCCTCGGTTCACCTGTCTATCATGTTGTTAATTTACACTCATCCGCTATACTGAACGACGTCGTAAAGTAAAGGAAATATTTGAAATGCTCGACCGCCGCACCCATTTTAAAGGTCTCCGCTTAAGATGGTAGGATATCTTGGGTTATCTCATTGTGAGAAGAGCGACACCAACGCGTACTAGTTGAACTTTTAAGCGAAGAATGTACCTTTAGCTTTAACGTCGTTTAATAAACTTTCCATTTATGGCCAACTCGATTTTTGTTTTGTAATAACATTGTATTCCTTTATTTACAGGGCACCTTCTCGCTAATTGTCGAAGCGTGGCACGACACGAACGAGACGTCAAGATCTGATGGTGAGTCAATTTTCGTACCTTTTATGCGATTATGATAACGTGTCATGAAAACTTTGTGAAATTTTCGTAAAATTCATATCACGTCCGTCACGACTCGCTCACATTCAGATTTCACTGTAATTCTGGGTGTTTATCGTGCATTTAACGGACAGTATGTATATTTGAATGCTTATATTATCATATCGTGGAAGACAAAAATGTTCCCATGGTGTGGACGATTGGTGTTCAGAGCACGCGGCGACGCGCGTGATTCGCTTCGCAATGCACGCCGTATTCTAATAAACTCAGCCTTCTGTAGGACGAAAATTTAGTAGAAATGTTCTAATGTATTCAGATGGACGATGACCGGTAACTAGACGAAAATATTCATCGCTTATTCGTGAATTACACTATAATAAACATTATTTCCTATGTAACGCTGTTATCTAAAAAAAATAACACGAACATTTGCCATATGCCAAATAGATTTAGATAACTATCATCTAAAATTATGTATGGACGTTAGAATCGATTTTAAAGTTTGGCTTATTGCGTTCGACGATATCACGCGGAGTTTAAACGCCCAATAGAGAATCGACAGTTTTACGGCTCGCATGCGACATGGCGTGACCGAAAAAACGATTCCCAATGAGTTGTTACCGCACAACCTTAGGTAAATACATCAAAATAATTCGCTGCGTGTATCCGTACGTAGTTCTCGACATGGACAAATAAATCGAAGTCGCTGCAATAAAGCAAAAACAACGTCTAGCTCCGTCTGGTTCGATATTTTAAAAATAATAAAATAGCGACCGCGAAAACTGACTGGCGACGCCCATTTCTTAATTAGTTTTTCATCCCGCTGCACTCTGACCGACATAATTACTACTCCTGACCGGGTAACAAAAACTGTGGGTGATTTACTTAAAAGAGATTTAAAGATACGGAGGAGTGTTACGGGCCGGTTTACCGAAAATCATTAGCGTCCGAAGTGGATAGCTTAAGAGGACGGGTATATTTTTAATACGGCGCGGGAGCGATGGGCGGCGCCGACGCACTACCGAGAAATGTTACCAACAGAAATCTAATCAACCATAATAACAGGTTACATGCACGCCGTTTGTGTTCACTCACTATCGACCCATTGGGCTAATGTTTAATTAAATCACAATCAGTTTTTCTAATACCAACCAGCTGCATTATAAATTAATCCTGTTGTTTTGTTACCGCCACACGACTGCATCTTAGGGTTCGTTGTGGAAGTCCAAGAAACGCGAATAATAGCACGCCGCTAAAGCATGCAATATATCACAGATAAGTACGAATGCAACAAAGAAGTGATGGCTTACGGGGACGTATAAAGGGATTCCTGTACTAAACAAATACCCGCAACAATGGACTGGTTCGCTTGCAATTCTGACGTCGCTCGCTCCTTCACCGAAATCTTTTGTGCGTCGCCCGAGGCAGCCGGGGTCGCACCTGGAATGCACTAACGGCCTAACGTATTGTTTACACAATGCTAAAAAATTACCACCAAGGAAATGAATTTTTAGTTTACGCTCAATCTTTCGTCGTCGTACGGCTTGACTGGGTAAAAAATCACGGAAGACGGTCCGGAAGGCTCGATATATGATGTAACAGGCGCTGGGTCGGTCGGGAAGCGCTGTCGACAGATGCTGAGCACATGCTCCGGATAATAGGTGAGGAACGGTGTCTCGTCTCGTTTTGTTTATCGAGTCGCCACTTCGTTTACGATTATTGCACTGTCTCGATTTACACCTACGTATTGTTTGAACAAGAATAGGAGCGTGTGAAAAGAGAGTAGTGATAACAGATACGTAAGGTAATTACGTGTCTGGTCTGGCGCGGCGTAAACAGCCGCGGGGCCGCTACCTAATACTACAAACGAGATCCGATTATGATACTGTTATGTGACGGTTCTTTTTTTCTTAAAAATATAGACTGCCAGATTAATTTTGTTAAACTTTTAACTTCAAGGTAATGAATTAATTTTATCTGACTGACTCACATAAGCAAAAACAAATTAATATTTACAGAAATAATTAAACTATTTTAAAAACTGTATTTACGAAAATTTGTGCTCGGAACGAAAATGTTTTTTCAAAATTAACAATAGCGACCTAAAGCCTTAAAGCAACTCAGTCGACTTTCGCAAAACTGTTCAGATATCTAACAAAGGTTTTTCGAGTGTTAGTTATCAAATTGACCGAGAGCTTAAAACCCTCAAACGCTTACAAGAAATCGTCTGATTGTTTATCTAGTGCAGAGTGCGACGAGCACTCACATCGAAATACACGTCGAGCATTAGAAGTGGACAGTTTTATAAACAAAAGAAGTGAGTCGCTTGTGTACACGGCCCATTGATGAGATGCCGTTTCCCACAGCGCCAGCGGCAACGCGTCGGCCGGTTAGGCAGGTGTCTAAAACGAGAAATCGAGACAACTGTCAATGATTCGCCATTAAACCGGGACAAAAACTTAGCGATTTCGTTTTCATTCATGTCGTACATACGCGAGCTCCCAGCAATTAGACTAGCACCAAACCAGATCGAGCACTAGTTGTCAATCCACAACCAATATAATGAACCGGCGGGCATCCGGTGCCCTTATTGATTGATGATCAACGGAAGCTGCTTCGCGTGATCCCCCGTCTTCCCCAAAATCGCGTTTAAAATATACCAAATCGACCGCGTCCGCCTCTGATATCGAGTTCGAGTCAAATTATCTGTTATTTCGCTTTCTTTTGTTTTGTATCGGTGAATTTACTCTTAGTTTATTTGTGTGACCTCTGGGCGCGTAATTACGGGTTATGAGACGTCAGTCCGGCACGTACCGGTGCTGTTGCCCCGTTCTGCTTTAAATGTGTTATTTATTTGTAAATTGGAACTACATTAATAGACGCAATAGGATACACCTTCATTTAATATCGTTTCGACAATAATTTGGGATGATGAGTGTAATTTGTACCGGCTCCGCAACAACGAATGAAATCTTTTAACTTCTTTATTGTACGTAGAAGGCAAAAAGCGTCGAGCAATTTTCCTACAAATTACAATGTCTGGCGTAGATATAATGTGAGGATATAGCGTTTTTCATATGAATACTTCAGAGTATGATGGTTCACTTTTTGATTGAAGTTTATTTTTTATAAAACGTTGCACCGTGCAGCGTGCAGGTTGCAAGCGTATTTAAAACGAGATAGTTTTTCAGAGCGCTCATATATCACTCGGGTAGCAGCCCTAGCGCACCTGAGCCAAGTGTACGGTTGCCATAATTCTCTGCGCACATTCGAGCTAAATTGCACGCCGCTCCGGCTCCGTTCCCACACATCATTTTTCTAATTCCCTCCGAACTCTGCACTTCGCTTTAATAACGCTTCTTTGTAACGAACGTATCATATTACACCAACCTTTAAAATTACCACACAAAGATTTATAATGTTGAACATTAGATATTAGGTTCTTTCTTTTATTTCGATTGTCGATCACGTTCGTACGATACGTCGATAAAAGGCATTGCGAGTTCACGCGCTGAAATCTCTCGAGTAACACGATTTACGTTTTCTATTCGAATCGATCTCGAGTTGAATTTATTGGTATTTATTATATTTTCGTTGGGCGAGCTCCGAGTGTAGGTACGTGTTTTATCTTCTAGATTTATTGCTCAGATACCGATCGGTGTAAGCTTACGTTCAATTGTATACACTGAGGTATTCCGGCTTCGCATTGCGATTCTTCATCAGTTATTACGTAGGATCATAAGGGATTGTGTAAGAAGCTACATCGAGTAAATACTTTTATCTTGTCTTTTTAGTTTTAACTCGACAAAGTATTGAACTTTATGTTGTCAGTGCATTATAAGTTTGATCGTAAACAAAAGAGCAGAAAGAATCCGATCTAAGATAAATGCAGTCTCATTACTCGATATCCTATACCGCTGACACCCCACACAATAACAAAGAACAATCCTCTGCTATCGAATGCCATACGCCACGAAATTAGTCGGGATCGATCGTTTTTATATACCTTTTAATTTTGTTTCGCGTCTGGTTTAATTTTATCTGCTGTCGGGATTACCGGCTTAGGAATGTAACGTCGAGCGTAGCAAAAAGAGAAAAACTGGGCATACACGAAGAGAGATAAATAAAGGAACTGGTCGACGCTAAGGTTTCCCAGCGCGCCTCCGTCTCACAACTCACATCGCTTTGATGAATGGATTGGCAGTTTATTTTTTTAATCAGTGCGGGTAGTTTCCACGGAACAGTTTTTGTAGGCAGTTATGCGAGCTAAGCCTTCCTTGCTCTCGCGCTTATAATTTTTTCAACATTCACAACATACATTGCACTTATTAGCTGCAACTAGATAAAAGTAACCAGTCACACGAATCGATAATGCGCTTAAAACTCTTAATCAATCAAACGGGCGCCAACGAACCAAAACAGTGAATCACGCTTGGGAACAATGAAATCTCGCGTTCGAATGCGGGCGTCAAACGGCCCACAGTAACAGGTCAATTTGCTTCCATACCCTTTCCCACGCTGATAAACAAATTACTTTTTCTTTATCGAATTAAGCCGTGTCGTTATCCTTACGAGATTTCGATCTCATTCCGTGGGACGTTAGAATTTACGTCTTCCTGTGGTTCGTTTAGAGTTGGAATTCGAGTGTTAATTGCGTTTTGTTATTTCAGATTCTCTCATTGCGCGGATGACAAAGCAGAGCATAGCTGACGTTGGAGGGCCATGGATTGAGGAGGAGCAGCGGTGGGGCGGCGTAGGAGGGGCGCACCTGAAGCTGTCGTACCGTGTGACGTGCGCGGCGCACTACTACGGGCCAGGGTGCGAAGTCCTCTGCAGGCCGAGAGACGATTCCTTCGGCCACTACACCTGTTCGCCCTCTGGTGAAATCGTCTGCAAGACCGGATGGACGGGGGATTACTGCTCGAAACGTAAGTTCATTTCGTAATACACTGTTACATCTGTCACCTATTTTTGTTGCGCGTAATTGTTAAAATAGCATTCCACAATTCACTCTTCCTCATTAATGGGTTACGATGACAAATTCGGTCGAACATCCTCTCATAAACCTAATTTGAACATGACCTTTCACGTGGCACATGTACTCGATGCTTTCTAACCTCAATATTGGTGAGTCATCGAGGTCAAGGGAGGTTCACAACCTCCCATAATCCGTGGTAAAGCCATCCCAGAATACTTTAATACCATGTTACCTTTAGAAATATTTAACATTTCAAAACACTCTAACCTTACCGGAGTGATAATTTTGTATGATCGCGGAAATTGTAATAAATATTATCTGTTAATATAACTTTGATGCAAACGACCTTAAGCGTTGTTTTTAACTAAATTCTAGAATTCGAAACCGCGTGAATACTGCACTTCCTTTTAACAGATATCAATAAAATATTTCAGCTGTTACCGAGTTTATTACTTTTTCGAGTTAGTGTTTCAATGTTACATTTTTCACATCTTGTTACAATTTAATTATTTCCTTTAATTCGTTTTATTATAATCGTCGGATCGCTGCCTCAAATATTTAATTCTAGATATGTATCTTCATCCATCATTAAAATTTATTGCGCGGCATAAACTAAATCACTAACGTTAATGTTTCGTTCGTTCAGAGTCAAGGCGGAGATGATAAATAATTTCAAAAATATGTTATAGTTCAGTCGGACCATTATTATTTGATTTCAATTAAATTCTAAAGCATCGGTGATATTGTAAGAGATTTCTAAAGAAGTATGTTTAAAAGTATTGTCACATAATCAGCGGCGAGCGTGAGACCGCTCGATGAGCCGGTGTGGTCTTTGAATGCTGCCGGATTTGTAAACAAAAGCAAGAGAAACCGCCGCCCGCGCGCCTCATTAGCGACACACATCAATGCCCTACCCTTTTTATTATCACTTTTAACTACTTAAATATCATAAATACTTATCTTCTTTAATTGTACTTCAATAAAAACATACTTTCATCGCGTTTTAATTTATCGGATTCACAAAGAAAGTCGGCGTTAAGGAGATTAGACTAGCTGATTACATTGCACCCACTTTTCCCAGTTCCGCGGAGCGAATCAGCGATTGATTTGCAATTATAATGAATCTCGATCGAGCGGATGGCTGTCAACGAAAAAATCTAAACGTTTCAAACGTCATTACGACGTTCTGACGTATGTTAAACACATCGCGTCTCGTATTGTAAAACAAAGCGGTGCGTCTCGAGATGCATTGTGGCGGGCGGATGTCGCGTCGCAATCTCGGCAGCCCCACCTGCCGCCGCGTTCCCACACTCCGGCGCCGCAAAAAAACGCGCGAGACAGAGACACCGTACCTCGGCCCGCGTAGCGCGCCGTCCCGCTCACGCCAGGCCTACCCGCCCGCTAGCCATGCGATCCTAGTACCACGCGACGGGATAACCACGAAATCACAATTTTCTGGTAAAAGTAAACAGTTGCGGTCGAGAAATATGCCAACTATTTACGATGGCCGAGAAATTTCTTAACCCGGCGTGAGAGAAACTTTAATAATCTTTACTTTCTCTACCTTAGTTACATATGATATACAATTGAAACCAGATAAACCTATCCCATAGTGCGCAAGTACATCGGCGATTACGAAAATGTAAAAGCGAGTGAAGCGGCCATAATGAAATGAAAACAACGCTCCACGCTTGCACACGCACACAGCGCCGCGGCCGCAACACAGACGCCGCGAACCGGGTCAAAAACACCTTTAAACGAGAACCAAACACCAATCGAAATAAACTCTGTACTTGACCGTGTCATGAAGCTTGCCTCACATCTGCCGAACGGTATCTCGCCTTCTGGGAAAGCCTAACATCCCGAAAACTTATTTGCATGTCCCGACGGCATTATCTCGATCGTCCGGCTCCCCTTCCTAATGATAGGGTAAACATCGCGAGAGAAACCCTTTACGGCCGCTTAATTTCGCCTAATTGTTAGCGAGAGTGGAGTTCTCACGAATATTACCTTCTGTGCGGAATCGCAAATCCAATCCCACGCGCACCTAATTTCCGTTTCGAATAGAAACAGATGTCTGAACAGTTAAATATTTGCTCGATTCAGAACACGTGTGCATCCTCGAAGGAGGACGCTTTTTGTCTTTACCTGACCTCGCAAAGGCCATAGCTATTTCTTATTTTGTTAGGGCACGGCCAGTCGACTGTCGAAGTCGCAGTGCGGCGTCCCTTGCCATTAGAAATCGATACGGTTCGTATTCATTGATAATAATTAATAGCTAGGGGAGCGGTAAACATCTATAAAGCGGCTCTCGTGAACACTTAACCTAATACTATTCTTGAAGTGTAATTTTTACGACTCCCGATTTACCTACCGTTCAAGGGTTACGATAAGGAAACTCGAGTAGCGTATGTATAGACGATAGAGCACTGAGTATCTACGTTAAACCACTCGAAAGTCTTTGATGTCTCTTCACGCCGACTAATTTCTAGTCTCGTAAGAATCCTAAAATTCATTTAAAAGTAACAACCATACAGAGGTCATGAGAATTTAAAATAATTGTTTAAATATAAAATTTCACTTCCGAAAGTAAAAACTGCGATCCGTGAAAGTGAATTACATTTACAATTTAATCTACAACAACCGTGATATACCATGATGAATAAATACCAAATAACTTTGCCAATTTAGCAGAGTGATTCGTAAGCGGATTTGCGAGCGCTCCGAGCGAGTTCGGGGGCTTTGTGTTAGCCCGGCTGAGTTTAAACCTATATTACGGTCTAGGGAGCGGCGGGCGGCTAATCTCCTTTATTATATCTCCGCCACTGAGCTCGGAAATCCAGAGATATAACCGAGCTGAACAGTTTCCTCGTTCAATTTAGAACGCGAAAGCCAGACTTAAATATGCATAAGGATAGGTAATGTGGCGAACAAAATGGCGTCTTAGTATTTTTCTAGCGAGTTAGGGGACTAGTAACGGTCGAGTGACGGTTAGACTCCCCGCGCTATCTGCCCCCTTTGTATTCGCTCCGATAACTTGCCCATGCGCACCCGACCGATACGACGCCGCACCGCACTTCTCATTTCAAAACACTATTTTTTACAGCGCTCACTATGCCATTGCTTCTTTTCCTTTTGTTGTGATTGCCTTGTTCTGTACTAAAACCGCAATGCACACGTACATTCAAGATTATTCCATTACATTTTCATTACACAGTACCGCCAGAACGGGGTAAGGTTCGTCGAGTATAACACGTAAATCACACGGTTAACGATGCGCACATATTACGTTCGTAATACATCACGTCCGTATAAAATATGAATGTTTAGAATCCAATATAAATAAATATTATGCCATTACGAAATAAAACGATTTACGAAGGAACGCGTTTGCGTCCCTGGAAGTGCATTGCGAGCTATGCGTGTATGAAAATTAATTTGAGCAATAACGTTTGTACGGAATCTCGCTACGGTTATAGTCGAAGATAAATGATCAGTGCGCGTGACCTCGCCCCCGACTCGGGACGCTAACGAACCTCTCTCTTTGTTACCGTGTCCTTTGCGATTCTTCATAGATTCCGAAGCTAATACGTGAAACTGCGTACCGCTGAGGAATTATCGACCGTTTTTGCTTCGAAGTACCACCGCTAGCGCTCCATTGTGTGCGTTTTGTCTTTGTGATGCGCTAACGAATCTATTCCTTTTGTTGCAGCGAGATGCCTGCCCGGCTGCGATGCGGAGCACGGCCACTGCCTCAAGCCCGACGAATGCATGTGAGTATCCACTTCGCACCTTTGTGCTAAACGCTTAACGTTCTCCCGTCTCTAAATCATTCATCCTCGTTCATTGTTCGTCGTCGAGAAAGACATATTACGCTTTTTAGTCTCTTGTTATCACATCGTATAATTTACTGACGTATGTTTTTATTTATTTCAGTTGCTATTCGGGCTGGGTGGGCGAGCTCTGCGACCAGTGCGAGCGGCATCCGGGATGCGTGCACGGTACCTGTTCGAAGCCGTGGGACTGCATCTGCGAGGAGGGCTGGGGCGGCCTGTTCTGTAACCAAGATCTAAATTATTGCACGAACCACCGACCCTGCAGAAACGGAGGCACTTGCCACAACACCGGGCAAGGGAGCTACACCTGCGTCTGTCCACCTGAGTACACGGGCCCCGACTGCGAGAAGTCCCTTCACTCGTGTGCCGTACGACCTTGCCTAAATGGAGGAGCCTGCGTTCCAGACGAGGGTGGAGAATTATCTTGCGCCTGCCCATCAGGCTACGAAGGAGCGCGCTGTGAAACTAGAAGACTGACCTGTGCCGACCAACCTTGTCGAAATGGCGGTACTTGTGAACCTCGACCATCCGGCTACGTATGCTTGTGTCCGCCAGGTTACGCGGGACTAGACTGCGCCGTAGAAGCCGACCCCTGTGCTGCTAATCCTTGTCGAAATGGAGCGACCTGTGCACGTGCTGGCGACGGCTTCCGATGCAGCTGCAAACCTGGTTTCAGAGGAAATAGATGCGAAATCGACATCGACGACTGCGCGGGAATAATTTGTGAACATGGAGGAACTTGCGTAGATTTGGTCAACGGACAGAGATGTCAATGTGCGCCCGGATTCCTCGGACCGAGATGCGAGACACGCGTGGACTTCTGCCTAGCGAAACCCTGTGCGAACGGCGGCGAGTGTCACGTTCTGGATAACGATTATGAGTGCCGCTGTCGACCGGGCTTCGCGGGTAAAGACTGCAGTATTGACGTCGACGAGTGCGCGTCGTCTCCCTGTCGCAACGGTGGCACTTGCAGAGACCGAGTCGACGGCTACCACTGCAACTGTCCGCCGGGCTGGGGAGGGAAATCGTGTACTGTATCGCTGGCTGACTTTGCGGCTGCGAAACCGGCGGGCGGACATTTGAGACGAGTTGGTGATGAGACGCCCGAGGAAGAAAGTCTTTCGGGGAGACACGTGGCGCTGATAGCGGCGCTGTCGGCCGCGGTGCCAGCTGCGGCATTGGCGGCTGCGGTCGCCGTCGCTTGCATTAGGAGGAGAAGAAAACGAGCGCAAAACGCCGCGGACGCTGAGGCGCGAGCTCAAAACGCGGCCAACGCGGGTGGCGGTGGACGCGTCATTAGGAACACTTGGGGCAAGTGCGAGGGCCCCGTACCTGAGTGCCAGAACGCGCACAACGCGGCGGCGGAGGAGTGTAAACGAAAGACGCTAAACACAGAGAGCGCTGCGCGGCTCCTAGCGGCGCTCGACCCCAGACTGTCGCGGCTCTCCGCGGACTCGGCGTATTGCGCGAATAGGTCAGTATCACTTTAACTTCATTCTGTAACTACAACCAATAAAATTCATATTCATTCTTTTGCTAATCAGTATCATATATTAAACGTGTTTCTCCTTTTGTTACAGCGATACGTCGCTAGTGAAGCGAGCGCTAGAAGGCGGAGGGGTATACGTGTTAGACGACCACTGCCTGCCGCCGACGTTCGCCACGCAAGTGTAGTGCTAACCAGTGCGGCAATGGACATTAACTTATTTATTCACATCGGACGCTCGTGCGAACTAGGCTGTGCGCCGCGTGTACATATAGCGTAAAATGTAAAGTGACTCCTGTATAGACGGCTAGTTTTAAGTATTCGGATATATTTATTTGAGCGCGATCCGTACGCCCTGTAAATAGTATCGGCGGTGCGGATCGCTTTTTCCACCCTTTATCGGCAAGCGTCGCCCGATGCACCGAAACCCGTTTAATGAAACGGGCGTTTTCTTGGCGCTGATGTCGCGTTAATCGAACGAAATTAGTGGTATGAAATTAGTTTCATGGCATTAACACTAAACCTGCCGGCAATTTTAGTTCAAATATTCCCAATAAAATAATAGAACACATTATTATTATTTTTTTTTTTTTTTTGGAAAATAGCATAAATTGCTGAAAGAAGAAGAAATTATATACATATTCTAACAATGGCTAAATAGTTTCATAACGGTGTTACAGCGTTTTAAAATGTGTAAGTTTTAAAGAAATTTGTAAACGGTCAAAACTTGTAAACGGTAGATTTAGTGTTAATGTCGGTAGTTTTGGCTAGGGTTGTGTAGGGCGAGGACCGCGCTTGCCGTGGGGTAGTGGGCCACGGTCCACGTCTGATCTCTGTAGGTAACGGTGGAGCGGCTCGCGCGGCCTCGGTCCGCCGCGTGGACCGCCAGGGCGGCGCTGAACACCACTCGCTATGAAATTCACTTCCGAATATACTTATTGCTTGTGTACTTGCCTATTAGCAATCGAAAAAAATTTTTTTTGGTCCTTCAGAGCCATGATTAAATTAATATAGTAAATTCTAAATTGGTAGTTATTATGAAAAGTTCATTCAATAGCTAGTACACAAGCGATATTTGTATATAATTCTTTTGTAATACAGTTTTTTTTCTTACATATACTTTCTTGTAATTTCATTTTCAACTATTTTTTTCGAAATTTTCCGTATACCTGTGCCAATCATTTGTCAATTCTGTCTGTAGCGAGCCGGTGTTCAGTATCGTTTCCATGTTGTTCACGCCCCGCTGTCCCCTTTTTAGACTCGCACCAGTATATAAACCAAACCGTGCGTTATATAGGATTTTAGAATAATTTATATAAAACGCAAAATATGCGTTCTGTTTTTACATTGATTTATTTTGTGATTGACTAATTAATTGTCATTGTTCCTATGATTATGATTGTTAATTAAACATATTAAAAAAAATCTTGTTCAGGTTTTCTTGAAAATCGACATAGATTTTTACACCAATTTCACTTCTTTTATATCTGGAATTTAGTATAAACGTTGTTCCTCGGTACGAGCGCCATTTTTCCCTCCTCCACGTGCCGCGTGGAGGTCGTAGAAATCGCTCTCGCATCTCACAGTAATTAACACAGCGCACGTAATTAGTCCATAGGTTAAAATAATTTGAGTACTTATAAGAAACAAATGTCGAAACCTAAGTCATTGTGTATAAAAAAAACTATTAAGTTTTAGTTATGTAAGTATATTCTCCATTACTTTCGTAAGAGTACTGTGACAATATAAGTGTCATTAGGCAACATAGGACGCGATATTACAGGTTGTTTTAACTTATTTATTTTAATACATACAGTGCAAGTTGTTGATATTTCGTCCATGCCTGTTCGCATTCTCCGCTGTGCCGAGGGCGCGAGCGGACGTCGACGAATCGTCTGTGAAATAATTTATGTTAAATTACCGTCTTATGAACATTTTGTAGATATTATTCCATAAGTTATAGGCGTTATCTCTTATGTTGCCTTTTGTACTCGATAGATTTAATGAGGGTTAAATCGACAAAATTGTAAAATTATATCAAACTATGAATAGACTGATGATCAATAATAATGTTCTTGTATTTAATTTTGTAAGATGACAAAATGTAATATTAAATTATGTGAAAATAGGAAACATTACGAAAAAGTAACATTATCATATCTAGTGTACTTAAACATTGATCACAGTTGACTGTACTTTCATTTTTCTTTTTGAAAATCTTTTAATTTTTTAATTGTATACGCCTTATTATTATTACGTTCCGGAACAATAAAATGGCAGTATTTTTAATTTATTTATTAAAAATATAATTGCGATTATTGTTAATTTACTTGCTTCTAAAAATGGAAAAAAAATCATTGTTTATTATTTTTTGAATTCTGTTTACAATTGACTGAAGCGAAAATGTCTTCTTGGTTTAATTTTGGACACTTTTGTGAATCATGTATAATGCATTTATAGTTAAGTGTGAGTATACTGAAAGCTGAAAAAATTCGAATCATTCCATTTCTAATAAGTGAACTTATCTATAAAAATAAAATTTTCTCTATTTTTCTATGTTTATTTTGCATGCGAGCGATGATTATCTCGATTCTATGTATTTTCTTAGTTTAAATTACAAAGTTATATTGTATTTTCTTTCTTATGTACTTTTAGTATATTCACATCACTTCTCAGTCAAAAGAAAAATGAAAGCTATCCCACGGGACGTGTTACAAATAATTCCATAGATAGATCCTATCAGAATAAAAGTCATTGTAATGCTATTGCGGTGATGTATTGCCAGCGTGTGTATGTGACGAATGTGTATTATTATGTGCAGCGATGCAAGGAGAAATAAAATGTTAATAAACAATTGTTTACAAAAGATTAAAAACGCATTTCATTTATTACCTGAATTTTTAAAAAGAACTTCATACACATTTAAGCCCTTTCTAGTTGAAACATAAGTTTTATATATATCTGGAATATAGGTATAAACTTTACGGTTTAATTTGTTTTACATAAATTATAAAATAATAAAAAAAGGAGATCAAAGTAAAAGAAACAAAATACAATCAATAATATTACCTTTATACTCCAGGAATATAAACAAATAAACTTTACTTAGGACAACTAAATTAGTAGGTAATTTATATTTTGTTTTGTATTCTCATAAAGTTAAATGTAATTTTGTTTTGAGAAAATTTTTCTTTAATCACAGGAAGTTTTTCGTTTCTAGTCCTGTAAAACAAACATTTTCATTTTCATAAAATCCGCAGTTGCCGTTGGAGTAGCCGTTGGAGCAGACGAGTCCTGGAGGGCTGGAGTGGAGTGTAGGACGCCCTAAGGTCCGCTGGACTGACGACATACGCAAAAACTATCATTTGATATTTATATTGACGAGATAAAGAAGTAAAATAGATACTTATAATGACTTCGTTTATGCTTAATATGAAGTGAACAGTGCGAAGTTTAGTTTAGTTAAATTAATTTGCTAACTGGGTTATTGTGAGATGTCGCTAATTATGACATACATTATACAGGGTGTCCCAGAAAGTGTGGATCAAATCGAACAGGGGTGAAGGGGAGGTCATATGCCATCCTCTGACCCTAAAAGTTGTAATCCGATTTTTTGTAGTTTAAAAGTTATAGGGTTGTTCGGAAAGTAATTTCGTTTTTTCTCAACAGAGAACTTGGTTGTATTTTATCATTGGAAAATTTACACTTAAGGGTTACAATCTTTATATATTTTGATTACTGACATATCAAAGTTTACTT
>DVXP01000008.1:0-43325 GCA_018235645.1 Junonia grisea | reverse complement strand
GTTTTTTCGTATTTTTCGTAGTATTTATTTTTCTACTAGTTCAAAGTGTTTCTGAATAGGAATAATAAACGTAGTTTTAATTAGTACACATGATCCGCATTGACCCTGTATAATAGAACTACTATGTTATGTATTAGTAGAGTTCAAACTGCATTCATATATTTTCTAAGTACGAGTCATGCGTTTGTAAGAGCTTTTATTGTGAAGTTGCTCTTAAAATGTTTCTTCGAGAGTCGATATGAGAATCAAGTGGCTGCAGAGTTGTAGTAACAGATACATTTGCGCGAAATAAAACCTGACTCAACAACATATCATATGCAATATGTTATAGTACCTACAGGCACTTTGTTTACTACTTAATAATTTCGTCCAACGTATGACTACCATATCGTCTGTTTAATTAATTATAGAGTCGATATGTCACGCGTTTGTATATTTTTAAACGTTACATTCAGATCACATGTATTAATAGTCGATTTATATTTAAGTATTTCTTAATCGCATAAAATCGTGTTCTAATGATATCTAACGTTAAAAATTTCTCTGCCGGGATAAATAAAATTTGTGGTTTACAAATGCGAAGTCCAGTCGATGATTCATGGTGTATGTATGTGTATGATTGTATAATATATCTCATTTTTAAATATATATTTTTGATATAAATCATTTAGAGTGGCACGCGAGAAGCGATGAGCTGTTCAGCGTAGTCGGAGAGTGGGGACGGTAGTGCGCGCGTTGGCGTGCTATGTGTCGGCGCGAACGTGTGGGACTGTGCGTCGGGCGGCGCTGGGCCTGACTGCGGTCGCAGCGCCAGCGGCGGTGGCCCGAGTATATTTTTATTTGTCGATATCGGTGATCGGCGCCTGCTCCATTAGTCATGTGACAGTATCGACACAAGATCGACCCTCTCGGCCCTCTTTTAATTCCATCGATGCCCGCCAGACCGAACTCGCAGTATGCAAATTTACACGCGTACAGAACAACTGATGAATGATATACTGACGCGCCGGTATACATTCACGCAATGCTTTCTGAAGAAGTGATGCGCTAATGGCTATGCGAATATTCAAAGATTGGATAGATTGCTGTAATGTAAACGCTGCTTAAAATAGAGCCTATATTTTTTGCTAGTGATTTTTGTGATTACTGATTTCTGCTCTTTGATAGTTCTTTTACAAGCACAAAATGTCAGATGTAATAACATTTTAATGATTAGGTACATCTTTATATATTTTTTAATGTAGTCCAAATAAAATCTCATTTTTATTTCCAAATATTACACGATATTTATAATTTGAAAATAAATAACAAATTGTCGTTTCAAAATTTGAGGTTTATTTACCTATTTATTTATTTAATTTAAATTCTTTATTGCACAAAATAAATTTTACAAAAGATGGGCTTAACGCTTCTGCTATTTATTGATATTTTAACAATCTTTTTAAAGTATTTATATTCTGAATTGTATTTACTACTCTAATTCAAAAACTGATATAAAAGAAAAGAGAGAAATTCTTAATGATACATAAATCTTATTTCCATATAATTATTTATAAACATACATAGATATCTGTTAGATACATGTTTAAGCTGCGTTCACAGTTGGGAGACGTCGAAGAAAGACGAGTCGATGGAAATACTTAAAAGTGTGTTGTCAATAAACTGTTTGTTATGTAATATTTGAGTATCAAACAACGTAGTGTGCACAGGAATAGTGTGCGTCGGCGGCTGCGCGAGGGTCAATGCGCCCCGGCTGACTCACCGCGCGCGACATACGTACACTATAACATTATTACTTTCTTATAAGGTTGTCGTGTTTAAATAATGCATGTAATGTAACTGGTCGCAATTTGTGCTCTTTGAGGGCGTTCGAGCCGAGCCGAGGGTCGGAGGGCCCGAGCAGCCCCGCGGAGCGGTCTTTTACTGCGTGTGCGTCGCAAATGATGCCGCATGCCAACTATGATTATTTTATCAATGCTTATATTTTTTTCTGTTTATCTTCCCTTGTTTGTTAAGGTAAACTATCGTCAGCAATATTAGTTTCAATTTTTAAATTGCTCATTTAACTGTTTTGGGTCCAATAAATCGGTACTAAATAATTGAGACGAAGTCAGATAAACACGACCACAAAAATGTAATATCAATATCTTTATATGTCATTTTTTCCATTGTAACTTTATCTGAGAAAAGCTTCATCAGAAGGAAGTTTTGCCGAGTCCCTAGGCACAAAATGCATCATTCTGAACCGACACAGGGCCAGCTTTAAACACATTATCGTGTTATCGATCAGCATCCTTAAAGCGGTTCGCAATTAGTAGTTTCCTTAAGAGATGCAAGTGTGGACCTCCCGCGCTTGACGCCAACCCTGACGCCGCCTTCTTGTCTTTATGAAATTATCACTAAATTGAGAGATAAAGTCTACTCTCTGACGTGATAATAGCACCCCCCGGCGACTACCTTTGCCTATTTAAGGCATGTAACGAATGGAGGAAGAAATTATAAATTGCAACGGATTTATTTCAAGGATTACTTGTTAATGAATCTTGGGTAATTTTGTTTTTAATATTTAAAATTACTGTTACTTATGGCGATTAAAATCGACCATGGAGTATGGTGTAGGCGATGCAGTACCACGAGCACAAGTAACGCGATACATTAATGTACGGAGAGCGTCGCCGCGCGCCGTGGGGCGGCGTGTCAGCAGCGGTATCAGAGTTCGCAAAGGGCGTTCGGTACTCCTTAAAAGGCACTGTCACTTACGAGAGACCTTTCATAACACTTAATAAGATGCAGTACGAGTGTAAAGTTTCGTGATGGATCCGTGAGAGTAGTCACGAGGCGCCCGAGGGCCGTGGGACAGGGCGACTTTGTTTTATTTTTAATGCTTTATGTTGTGCCGGCAGCTAATTACACGGCGGGTCGCTTTTTAACGAGCACTCATTCAGCTTAACAGCACGCGCACGCGCAGTCGTCACACCTACGCACGTTTTCAATGGTATCGGTGAATACACTTCCACGAGAAATTAATAAATGCAACGGAATATGAAATCACTATTTTATATTTCAAAACGACAATGTGTATGATATTAGTTCTAAATATGAAACGTTGCTTTCAGCGAGTTGTAAAATATAAACATGCGCGTTTGCTAATTTTACGCGACAGCCCAGACATTTTATGATCTTTAGGTATAAGAACGGAATGCGTCGAAAATTATTGAGATGAAGTATTTAGTCGCTACTCAGTGTTGACCTACAAGCGAGAAAACTACAATGTATCTGCTTTATGATCGTTCTTGTCGAAGTCAGGTATCTATAAGTAAACACTAACACGATTCTATATATAAATAGAAACGCCAACGTTACGACCAGAGTAAGATATATCAATAGTAATAGTCGTTGAATGTATAAGTCCGATAATATTCTATTCATTTATAGATTAGATATATTTGGAATTTATAGTTAAACCTTACGACCTATCTCCTTGTAATTTATGCAGAACAAACATATTGCGATTGCGTACATTTGTATTTCTGAAGTTTATAACTTGGATATTGCGGTTCCCATTCTGTTACATCGAATGCTTTGAAATTGTAATAGAATTTGTAATCTCGTGAGTTTCTATTTTCGTTCATTTATTAATAAAACTCATTATTATTAAATTAATTATTTTTATAGTATGTACCTTCATTTATAAATACACATATTATGTGAATTTTTATTTATCATACAATGATAATTTGGTTATGGCATTTTCGTATATTTTTAACAGTCGATGTAATTACCCCCTTGGTTTAAAATCGAAGAAAAGAATCAACATAATTGTGACATCGTTTAGATTATCAAAATTTTTACATGACGACCGTTAATGTCGTGAAATACAATCAGCGCTTATAAGTGGCTCTAAATAAATTAACGAGTATTTAGTTTATCAATAAAATAAGCGGAACTTTCCAAGTCGATAGAAGATAGTAATATAAACGTAAACCATAAAGGTAGGTGATTGGTGGTTGACGAGCCACACCGTATGCTGCATCGCAGTTACAGAACGATATCGATCTTACTTGAAGCACAGCTTTCCAAATAGGGAGTTCGAGTTCCCAAATAGGCAACGGTCAGACGGTCGCCGCCACCGCCATCTTCACTATCGAGGACGCAACATTTTCCATTGTCTACACGTTTTTGTCCTCTCTGAAACCAATATTGCATCTTCATCGAGGACATCCAGTCTACTATAGACGGTGTCACTGTACCCAGCGCTGGAAATAAACTTGTTTCGGCGGCGTTTTCTAGGATATCGCTATTTTCAGATATACATAAGTTATCGTAGATTGTTGAGTCAATTTAAAAGTAAGAAGTTGAGAGTTGGTCGAATCATGAGCATACGACTGCGCTGCGAAACTCAGCAATAGCGCTTTGTTACTAACAACGGAGAATGTGATTGATATTTTATAAAACGATCAGACTGCTCACTATATTAATACACGCAAAACAATATGACAAGACTATTAAAAAGTATGATTCGAATATGATTCAGAGGGTTCGTTCATTCGTTGCCAAGTATCATTTTTGTTTGATATAGTGCGAACAGTCTACGAAGCATGTGGTCTGTGGCATTGACTAATCGCTCGTGACTGAATACTATCACTTACTGACCTCCAGTTACCCTCGCTGGCGTCAGTGGAGATAAATGGAATATAGTGAGGTGCTGCGGGGTGAGTGGGCGCAGTCTGGCGGGTGGCGGCTCGCACCCGCACACACCCACCGCAACTACGCTTTGTAATATTTCTAACAATTCAACGGTGAGTTTATCTTCATTTCAGACATGTTTATGTCGACATTTCTGTTAGCTAGTTAGTAGACTAACAGAAATCACATCGAGATATGCGACCGCAACTGGTCGACGCGCCGGCTCGGTGGAATGCAGCCTTGGGGATTGATCGAAACGTTCAATGGATGAAATATGTAGGCACGAAATCAATAAGTAACCGTTGGGCCTTTCATGCTTATTAATCCCAATTGGAAGTCAATTGCCAATTAAATCCTTTGCGATTTGTATGTTCAATTAAGAAAGAGGTTAACAGATTTGTATGTGCATGTCGCAGTTTTGTTATACGAGGAATGTTGTAGATTTGGAACCCTTGAAGATTATTATACATGCTTACACGGCGACGAGCCTGAGCTATTGCGGTATTGTATTCAAATCCTCGCCCGTCACCATGCGGGGTGCGATGCCGCGCCTAGCAGGCGCGAGACGTCCTTTGTGGCGACACACCTCTTTGCAATTTATCTTGTATGAAATTTTCAATACTTCATTATAACTCCACATATAAAATAGGATAAGACTATTAAATCAAAGAACTTTAAAAGTTATCCTTCTGCGTGAACATAAATCAAGATTTATTTAGGAATGTGAAACCGCAATTGCTTTAGATTCCCTTTAATTAATTTATTACATAACCCAAGAGGATGATAAGTTGCGAGCGTTTAATATGCAAATCAAGTTTAGCAGAGAATATATGCGGGATGAGAAAAAAAGACACCCTGTTTGAAACAAAAGTTATATTGAAAATGACTTTATAAAGAATATATAAAATATTCTTTATAAAGTCGATATTTCTTGGCCTCAGCAAAGGTGTCGTGTGAATCTCGTCGACTGATCGTGTGAGGTAGAGTTGAGATATTGGAGTGCAAGTTTTATATGACTAGACGTTAGAGTCAGTCTAGTGTGCCTTACTGAGACGCATGACTTTAAACATTTAGACACTTGATATCGTTTTCACTTTGAAACAGGATTTTTGTCTTTATTGTTCTGCATTAATTTTATCAAAGAAGATATTTAAATTTTTAATAAGAATTATCTTTTGGATAATTATAGTTTTTCTGTAGGTATGTTTACATTTAAATTCCCTTAAATTGCTGGATTGATTTGGTAAAAAAATATATTCGAGTAGAGGTTAGTTTGTTACAATTGGACCCCGTAAATTGCGTTATTAGGCAAGACAAAGTATATTGGTCTACTAGTATTTTAAAATTTCTTTAACAATTAAGTAGAGTAAAAAGATATAAATTAAATTCTTTGGACATTATAAAAATAAAAGTAGGCAAAATTAAGATACAAGATTAAAATATGGTCATGTATGTTTAAAAGGCAGTTTCGAAGATTTTAAACCAAAATTAAATTATAATCAGGTCACCCAAGGCGCTGAGAGGCGCCTTGTCACCAAACAAGTAAAAATAAACCTTTTAGCTTTGCCGCCGCTGTTTTTCTTTGGATAATTATGTTCTTGAAACGATAATGTTGATAAAATATGTCTCTAAAGATATTATGAAGTAATAGTAGTTTCATTTTATGACTGTTTCAATGTAATAACTGCAATTATAATATAATAACAATAATCAATACGCGTAATTATTGTACAGTTATTATTTTTCGCTATTTTGGAAAGTATAATAAACATGATAGTTTTGTTTTAAATAAAATATGTTACAAAATTGTTAATCATATCACTATGTCAACTTGTAAAGAATATTAATTACAGTCGTGTTTTTACCTCGTTCCTTTATCTCTGGCGCCACCGGCTGCGTATTGTTGACCTTTCCCTTTACTCCACTGTTTGCGGTGAATGTGGATAAATAGGCATAAGTGGCACTTCTATTACTTTTTTAGCGTTTGTCGGCTCATGTTGCCAGTTTCGTGAAACAAATAATTGCTTAAGTGGGTCTAGTATCTTTTATAGGACTGTAAAGAGTAGTATATTAAGATGGTTATATGTCTCTTTATTTTATAAAAGTAGCGGAAAATGATCATTAACCAATGTTAAGTGCCGTCCAAGGATACTTGCAGCACCAGAGGGGCCCTCTGTTGTAGCAGGCAATGCATCTGTACGCATTGCTTAAAAATGGAATGGAGGAAGATAAGGGGTAAAGGAAAGATTTAAGATATGACTTAAACTTACGCTTTTCGCAATGTAGACACATGAGCTAATTCACACATATACATAGAGATATTGCACTGGTGTTTTGGACTCTACCTATGGAGAGTCTTTGATGTTAATCTAAACTGAGTTTTTACTTCATATTTTTATGTAAATCATAATATTGTAAATATTTAGTCATGTTGAAAAATAACAGACAGCTCTTTATATAAACCGCCAACTGTCACAACATAAACAAAGCTCGCAGACGCTTCTGAGTCGCCGCGACGCCCCAATAGTAAATGTTTCACGCCATATTGTACACTTTATTAACGTGAATGTTGGCATCTCTGCTCGCCCATTAATCTCCATATAATTAAATGATCAAGTAAAATTATATTTAGCCTAAGAAATGAGGACGTGCCCGCGTCCGTCGCTGCGTGTTTCGTTCGCCCTATCGGACCACATTGAAAACCTCACGGGCGACGTGAAATACCCAAGTTTTAACACGTTCACGATTATGATGTAAAACTTTAAAAGATTACGACCATGTTACTATCGACGGAATTCATTTTATATTTGTCGAGCAGGTAAGAGTGATAAATAAGATCCGATATGTATCCTAGTGCATTTATCATCGTTACTACAACTGTTACATTTCCCCATGGCGCTATTGCCGACTAGATCAGGCAGTAGTATAAACTCTCCTTACACTTGTAAGGCTTTTTACGTTTAAGCATTAGTTATAATATAAAATATACTATTAAAATGATTCCCGTAAACTTAACGGTTTAAAGTGTCTCTCGGCTGTAGGTATAGGTTATCGCGTAAGGCTTTCTACGAGGTCCGATAACGGAGACACAAAACCATTAATGAGTGTTCTCGCTTAGTGAAATCGCTGAGGAAAAATCTCAAGTCTTATTAACATAGTAGTAAAGCTAGTTTATTCATAATTGGCGGTTATCTCCCTCCCTAGTGCAGTGCGTGCAGTGCGCCCCGCCCCGCGCCGCGTCGTCGCGCAAATAAATTGCGATCATAATATCGCGCGACATCGACCCGGCCCGACCACAATTAAAATTTGCATTCTTGTCCTTTGATTGATAGCTCTGTTCAATAACAGAGGAGCCTGATATGTGTTAAACCTCAAAGCGTTTAATAATCATGTTTTATACGTCTTTTTATCCTTACCGCAATACCTACTCGAGGTTTTTGCTTTATAATACCTGTCAATATTAATAAACTTAGAGAGGTAGGCAAAAACAAATGCAACGTTTTAATTAGGGCGTTTCATTTGCATATATTTAAAGTTTATTCGAATACTGCATAATTATTTCTTAATTGACAGACAAAGATTTACATTCTTAATCATTTAATCATTAATTCATAAGATGCTGTCGTACAAAACGTAGCAGCACATGATACACTTGAAGCCCGATTTTCGCGCAATATAATAATAATATTGGCCGAGATATTTTCGATTGACAGAATTGTTAACTTTGTGTCAGCATATGTTAAAATATTTATACCAGTTTGTCCATCGACCTTTGTAGTTACCGCTTCTCTCCCGTGGGACGTAACGTGGTGTTATAATGTTAACCTAAATTCCTGAGATTAGTTAACATACGTACCTATATCATAAACCGACAAGTAAAGAACAGTTTGGTAAATTTAGTTTTTATAGAAGAAATAAAAAATTAGTAAATTATATCAAGCTATTTTCCTACATAGAGCAGTAATGTGTTTCTATTTTCTATTACTACTATTGGATACTATACTAAGGTATTAATTACAGAGCTGTTTTTACAGCTATTTTTCAATTAATATTAAACTTAAGGGAAATTCATAGTAAAATGTGAAACCCTTACTTTGCGGCCTTTTTAAAGGTTTTGTTATTCTCCGATTTTAAAGGCCATTGTTGTATCTGATTGTTTTTGATCCTTGAGGTAGAGAGCGACCACATATTACTATCCGCCGGTTATTCGAATGTATAGATTTCTGTTTGTAATATTTAGGGGGGAAAATACTCTATCTTTTTAGCACACGTCTCAAAAATCTTCAGAGCTATGTAGGCAAACGTCTAGATTAAATTAAATAATGTCTGAACTCTTTCTCGAGACGTGTTCAGACGTTATAATGAGCTGTATTTTTCAAAGAAACTAGACTAAAATAACATCAATATTATTAATATACAAAATATGCACTGTCTATATCTGGTGCCCGATGGCGACTCGTATTTGCGAAAATATTTTTTAAGTTTGTTTTTATGAGGTGCAACTGTACGAACGCTCATTCCGAAAGCATTCGTAGAACGATACTCAATAAATTATATGATATTTTTGTTTAGCGAGTTGGCAGCTGTCCACTGTCTGCTACTGGATATTATGATATCAGACTAATAATCGATTAGGCCATGAAACAACTTTCGTAAATTTACAAAAAAATATTGAATCCTAATAGCTTACAACTTAATACTGTTATTCATCAACCCACACATTCAATCTCGGATTGCCCCCGATAAGGTATTCGCTATCTTTTAAACTGTCTACACCTCGTAAAACTGTTTTTAATACACGCCTACCACAGATTACGACGAAATAACGATCATAATGTTCATCGAAAAAATACAAATAAGGAAGTAGAATGATTTGTATGATTTTTTGTATTACTAGTAATTGGTTCGACAATGTAAACAGCGACGTTTTCTTGCGTTTTAATCAGAATACACTGGAAATAAATATATATTTATTGAATTATAGGCATACGAAACGAGAAGAACCAGTCACAATTGCGTCAAGCAGGCGCCGGGCCCAGTCAATGAAGTCTACAACAATAAATAAAAATTGAAGGAAAGAAGGCTTATATACATACAATTTATGCCTCTTTGCCGCCGGCGACACGTTTACGAGCGTGATAGGTGTTTTAATTGCCGTTTGATTTCACTTAATCGAATCGGTAAACTAATTTAATTAAATGGAAGTAAGACTCAACTTGGAGGTGAGAAAGGTCAGTGAGATGCCAATAGCGGGCAACGAAAACTTAGTAGAAGAGACAGGAAGCAGAGAATGCAATGTCGTCAACCTTGCCACAAGTATTTTGCACCTACTTCGGTGTTGTTGAACATTCTTGTTGAAACACGTGTAATTCATTAATATCCTAAAAATAAAATGATTTTATAACAACGGAAATGTATATAAAAACCTACATATATTACTCGAATATTAAATACGTATACGCAAAAAATGGTGCACGTTTAAGTATAGATACAAAACAACTTTAACAAACACTACTACTACAGGGATAAGAACATTTATCTTAATATAAACTTTTTTTCTATTTTGAGATTGGTAATTAATATTTAAGCGTGAATTTGGCGAGTATTTTTGAAATCATACCTATACCTTCACAATTTTGTGCAAATCATATTGTAGATTCTATCTATACAATATTATACAAGAATAAATAGTCTTGTCTTGTGACTGGGAAATCCTAACGACAAATCATGTTATCTCATTGATGTGTTTGTAATATGTCTTTATGGAATTCCTATGGGTAAGGAAAAATCAACTTGATTTAAACGATTAATTTATATTATTTATTGCATATTAACCGAGAATCAATTTTACGGGTCCGTAGTTAGTCCAGAATAAAAGATAAATAAACAAATTAGAACCAGAATGTAAGAAAAAATAGTTTCATGTAAGTCTCTCCGCTTGTCCGACCGCTGCTTAGCTGTTCTTAGTACTAGCAAGCTTTAATTCGGCATAAAAGTCACGCAGTCTCACAGAGTATTCCATAGTATCTTTAGATAGTTACTTTAACATATTTCTCGCAAACCATTAACACGAAATACATGCAATTCAATTAACAATTTGCGAATTGAGCTCCGCTAAATAAAGACAGATTATTCAAACAATGAAAAAAACAATATCGAAATTAATATACATAATATGATATTATGCGGGCACTGCCATTAGTCCTTGATCGGAGCGAGTCAGAGTGGCGACTATTCTGCAGAGTCCATATTAATCGAATCGAGACGAACTGCACGCGAACCCAAGCGGCAGTATCGTGCGCGCGGTATCAACTAACACTGGCAATTAATGGCTTCGTTTTGTACGATTCATTTGATTATACGCCATAAGAATTAATGTTTCGTTTTCGATATCTGTTAGTTTCCTGTAATAACGTGGGGACCGCTATTTATAAACAATGATGATTAGTTTTCATCAATTTTATAGTCTTGTGACCTTTTCAAATGTTCGATTGGTTCGATGAAATGATGAATCTAAAGGTTTGATTATTATTTTGATAGTAAATACATCGTACATGCTAAGTTAGACGTAAAATTATACATTCACCGATCCCTAAAAAATGGGTGGTTCTCGAGAAATGACAAACTGATTTCTTACGTTCGACATCCACGCGGGTGCCATCGTGGGCAAGAACTTTATTATAAACCATATTATATTAAATGTTAGAATTATTTACATCTCTAAAAATTGTGATCCGAATTATATTCGTTCGATATCAAAGGATTTGTTTGACCTTTTTCGTTTGATATGTCAGTGGCAGGATCGCACTGGCCTCAGGTGTTGGTCGTCTGCGGCCATGCGTATTATGTAAAGGGGGTATCGAATATCAGCAACAGGTGTCGATCGCGGCTCATAAGAATTATTGTTGCGCATCGACTTAATCAACCGGAGCGACGATTAGTGTCAGTGCTGATCGACCGAATAGTTTTTAATTGCTAACAAATAAATACAAAAACAGAATGACTCAGCTGTTGATGTGTTCTACGTATGTAGTTTTTGTACATATTTGCGTTGTCAATTTTTAATTGCATAAATATTGCGTTTTCTTTTAAATTTTTGTGCTCATGTTTCGGCTTCCATTAAATTTAAAAAGTGTTAAAGAACATAGTTTTCACGTTTATTTCCGTGAAGATTGATCTGTTTATAATTGCGGAAACCTTTTAAGCATAATATTTTTTTTTATTTTTAAAATGATATTTTCATTAATGCTCATTAAATAATGTATGTGTCTACCCCAAATAAATCTATTTATATTATGCTAAGTGTATAATAAGTTCGTCTTAAATGATGGTCGCATTCGCTTAGGCAGACTAAATATCAAAGTACACTCCTTATGGCTAATTCACAGCAAACAATTTATGCTCTGCCCACGCTCGCTGAAATACGGCGCACGCCTATTTCAACCCTTTTATGTTGAGGATTTATTGAAGCGACTTGAACACGCTTCAATGAACCGGCCGTATACCTTTGGCCGCTTGACATGTAAGTCATACTTATCGTGATCTATGACATGACAATGCAGTGGTAACCGTGAGGCCATGCATACCACGCTTCAAATATTACAAATGGTGACTACTTACCTTATACCGCATAGGGAAGACCATCGACGATTTCTCAAGAAAATAATTCACGTTATTATACTCTGAATAACTCGACGCACGCGCAGTAATACTTTAAGTGTCAAAGTGAAATTTTCGTTTGTAGCATTAAATTAGCTACATTATTGCTAACAAACATATTATTCGAGTATTTTCGCGATGATCCTGACAAATTTATAGATATTGAGTATATTCAAAATAAACAACTGCATGTATATCGGGTACAAATTTCCATAAACAGATCGTGAGACCAGCATAAGACGGGCGTCGCCAATACTTCATTTCCCTGGCGAGCCGTTTCTGGCTCCGCGCCAACGTTTCCGAGAACATGGGAGAAGGTTACGCGATGTCTCGCTTTAGTTTATATGCTTAAATCATCTCGAAGATAATATTTTTACAGGTATTAACTGATATAATATGTACTGTCGATAACGTTAGATTACTATACCTCGAACGTTTGTTTACTTGTCTACGTATTGACATGAAAGATACATTTCAAACGCGATTTGTTAACATGAAGAAAACGACAAACATGTTTAAGGTTTTATGATAAAAATAGTTTATGTAGATAGAGACGTTTCGCTGCCACGATTACTTAGTCAGTGTCTATCAGCTGACATGGTAAATGCGACGCGTGATTGTCGCATCCTTATCCAGGGCTCCCTCCATCCTCATTATAATGGCGCGGACACCGAGCAGTAACGAAAGAAATATATGGATAGAAAGCAGTGGAAGTAGTATTGACATTAAGATCAATATGTTCTCACGCAACATGTCTCGGCCGCTATCAGTGCACTCGTGGAGTGAGGTTAATTAAATAGTTACGAGAAGGCGATAACAGTGACGCCTATTTATAGAGGCCGAGCCACCTTATCGACCTAAACCATCTGATATTGATCTATTTACCACACCGAATCACTCACGCCAGCTATTCGTAGTGACGCTCAAAAATGCATTTCATATATTTTATACCTTTGTATTTATCAAGGTATTTCGATACTTACCGCGGTTTGTGAAATGCATTAACAATGAGATATTTCTATGTTTATTATGCAAAACCTTACTTTCACTATTATTTACGGTAATGAGTGACAGGCATATTAATTTGTATGGATTGATCTACGAGTATTCATTCAACTAGACCAGATCAGTTATAAAATCAAAAGAGTAATTAGAAAGGTTAACAAACAAAATATGTTTGAAACTTAAGTAGTATTTAGATCTCCAGTATGCTAGATTATACATCTGTCGTGGTTATAAACGTCATGAGCAAGTGACAATATTTAAAATAAATGCTACCTAAACCGGTCTTATTTACGCCAAAAAGCATTAGTTAGGATGCGAATAGATACAGCTAAAGTTTTCAACGCATTACCCGGTTGTTTTCTACCTTTCAACGCTACAACCTGCACTTTTATTTTTAGATGTCCTCTCGGCTGCGGTATGTAAATGTGTCTTGTTAACCTGCAGACACCGGTTTCGTCTATTACATTATTAAATTGACTATTAATCTTACACGTGTTAAACAATCAACACGATTAATAATTGATATATTTCGTTAACCTTTGTTCGTAAGTAATTAGTCTCGCTGTCGTGACATTTAGGTTAGAAATACATTCCATATAAAAAACGAAGTGGGTAAATGATTTCACGAAAGATTATCAGAATTGAATTGAATAATTAAATGCTAATTTAGATAATGATTGTTTTATTAATTAAACGATCAGGAAAGAAAAAACAAATTCAATTTTTTTAAACTGCCGCTGTAGGAGTGTCAAATGAAAGCATTATTTAATATCTTTGTTTTGGCGCGACGCGCGACGCAACATAACAGATGTTTTGTTTTTATTAAACACAGACTTGACATGTTCGTCACGTCACGGCGCGCCGTTAATCACAGGAGAAAATACTAAATTAACAAACGAACAATCAACACTTAAATGATAATAAAACCCGTCTGTAAATTTAGACATTATTCGTATACGAAGAATTGCAAATTTTAAGGCCACATGCGGTTAATCTAAGATTTCTGTTTAATAATAGATAAGCTTCGTGTTATTTATCGTATTGCCGTGTAATTAATTAAAATTTCAAGTGGCATTTTAAATCGTGACCGCGCCTTTAAATTAATTAATAAAATTTCCAACTGTTAAAACAATTGTCGACGATCGTGATACATTTATCATTGTGGTACATTGGAAAGGTTGCAACTTTCCAGCTATTTCGCTCTGCTGATATAAATCCGCCAGCTGAAGGTGTCCGTTATAACTAAAAGCTGGTACGACGTTGTTTGTTACCGAATACCCCCCGCTGCCTTACAGATTCACAAATAACAAAATGCTAGACGCAAAAGCTATATTGAGAACGAATTGCAATACATTTTTTGTAGAACGTCGACATTGTAAAGGGTCTTATTTAAAATATAAGCACATTTGGCTTTGATGAAATATTGAATAGTACCTAATTACGGGATTTTGCATGAAAGTGTTTACCTCTTATAAACTGAAAATCATAGTCTTTAGAATAAAACATATAATTGGAAAAGGGCACATGCGTAGATTTTATTTTTTAGTTTTTATAGTTTTTGCCAGACCAGTTCAATTTTCCATAGAAGGAATCTGAATTACAGATAGATCTGTCTTCTAAGGAAGTAAAAACTTTTGTAACTAACTTTACATTATTGTGCAAATTGTGACATATAAAGAAATAAGTTTTAAAAAGTTGCTGATTTAGCTAATTTCCCTTTGATTGGTAGAGTTCATAACGTTCACTACAGGTTTTTACATTTTTTTTATTTTTTACATAAAATTTTATCATTTGACCCATCACGCTAGGACATTCAGCAAACATACGAGTATCACACAGAAAGACTTACATACGTTAAAACTAGTCATTTGTCATTCGTTCTCGTTTATCTCATTTAGATATTTCATTCTATTTCTTAGTATAACATTGTTTCCTATATGAATTTTACTAATATATTAATGTTATCTATATCAATTTTACTTATATATTCATGTTATTGTTACAGAATGTCAATTCGGGAAGCAGGCGAAGGAGCTCGGTTCGACGTGGTTCGCGGACCTCGGCCCGCCTTTCGGTGTGATGTACTGCATCAAATGTGAGTGTATATCGGTAAGTATGAGTATAACTCAGTTTTTATCGGTTTGAATGTATTTATTAATTTTCTATTAACATTAAAGAAAACTTGAAAGCAACAAGTACATCAATCACATCAATATTCAACTTATTGATCTTTACCGATATGGTTGAGGATTCGAATTCGTTTCATACACGTATCAGTCAAATTTAAAAAAAACGAACAAGCCAGAAATGAATTCCTGTGTCTTAATAGTTAAACAAGCCCTTATCAGGACTGATACACTTAAAGTTTGTTACCCTATCGGTTTTTTTTAATCATTGAAAAACTAATCTTATTTATAAATTAGTACGTAAGCACAAAAACGTGTTTTTTTGGGGGTGAAAGTAAAAACGGTTTTTCTTTTCTGCAGGTTCAAAAGAAACGTCGTGTAGTGGCGAAAGTCCACTGCCGAAATATAAAGAGTGAGTGTCCGGAACCCTCCTGCGACACTCCTACGCTGCTACCTGGTAGATGCTGCAAGACCTGCCCAGGAGATGTTAATTGTGAGTATTCTATTTTTTTCTGCCCTTTGGTAATTGATGTCATCCTTAGGGTAGTCTGCTTACTGTGACCATTTCAAGGCTATAAAAAAATTTAATAATATCCAACATACAAAGTATGTCCAACGAATCAGCTTATTTAGAACTAAAATAACAGTTTACAAAAACATTTAGCATGGTACCACTTCTTAATTGAGATAATATACAGACACAATCAAAATTATCTTCAATTGAATGTAGTAATGACGTTTTCGCTTCATAATTCTAATTTAAATGCTTGCGTAGTTTCAACTCTAATTTAACGGATCATTTAACAATATCAAAAGAGCATCGTGATAACAAGCCGGGGACAATGTGGACGGTGACATCACGGTATTAATAACGATCGGCAACGGCCTGGATCGCGTTTAATTATCCAGAGTTCGGTATAAGTTTGAAGTGTATTATTGGACGTAACTTTTGACGCAAGGTTCGGGGCACGCGAGGGCTTTTTTCGTCACAAATAGAATGTATAGAAATGTATCGCAAACAATGTTCTAAAAGTCTGTGTAAAAATGTCTTTCACAAAACCGAGTACATACGCGGACGTTGCTTCATACATTTTTTGACGTTTCGTGAACTTAAGTTCTCCGCGGACATAATTACCCGCGTTCGCGCGGACATTAGGACATTTATAGTCGCCGCAAAAAGTAGTTCTTCAGGTGATCTGGGCATTACACATTTACACCGAAATGAACTATTTTATGAATTATTTTTTGAAACTTATAGCAGTTTATAGAGCTAAGTCCAATAATATGTTTCAGGCTTTATACAGCATATTCATCTGTATTTCCTACGTGTCTTCTGTCTAGAGCAAAACTTAACTCTTACATAATAATAAGTATTACATTTATGTTGCGTTTATTGACATTATAAAAAATACCCTATTTTGCGAATCAAAAAAACTGTAACAATAATTGTTGCAAACGAAAATGTACCGACTTACTATTTGACGTAATTTTAATTTCCCGTAAGTAAATGTAACATTATATAATAAGTATACTTATTATATTTAATTAAATTATTAAAGTTTATTGGTTTTAAATTTTATGTGCATTGATGTACATAGATTAATTAATTAATAATTATTTCGGACGACTCTAAAGTGTATGATTTTCTTCCACGGAAACTATATTTTTTTCTTGACGAAAGGTTTTGAGTATCTCTAATACCAAATATCTACATATTTAAAGTAATCTTCTTGAGACGGAAAAATGTAGCAAATAAATAATCGAACAAACTCACGGTATTAATGAATACCTACTGATATGATATTAAATTATGTCTCTAAGTATTTCGTACGAAGAATTAGGAAAACTTCTAGATGGGTTTTATTTCCGTACAAAGTTGTGTTTGCATAGATAATGACTAACTAAAGCCCGAGCTAAAAGTATTTATAACTGTTTCAATTCAGACAGACTTTTCTCGCGTGTCGCAGAATAAAATATGACGTCTGAAAGTCAACATTTACATTAGCTATCTAAAAGTAAAAGAATTTCTAATCATGTATCATTTTTATGACCTCTTAAACACCGCTAGTATTTATGTGAGTGATATATGTTTATCCATTAAACATGTAGAGTATTTTCGTTAGTTAATATTGTATGACATTTTAAAGGAATGAGAAGTCTCAGTAGTTTTGAATATTTGAAACAATATAACTTCTTTAATATCTAGACTAACGCGCGCTAAATGATTTCTTTTAAACCACTTATCGTAAAATACGAAAGGAAAGTCTACAGAATACTATCGTGTCATTATACAAATAAAAGATTAAATATGAATTTAGCTCAAATATTCCTACTTATTTCAAAAGTTATTATCAAAATTGCATTTATTGTCCGCATCATGAACGTCACACTCTCTACAATACGCAGACGAATGCCCGTCACTGCCGATTCAATTTTCTTAAATTGGTGATGTCACTCTTACTTTAAGTCAATATATATTGACTGATGTCATGCTTTTCCAACTTGACATGGTTCGTTGCCAGGCCGAGAATGTCCTTAGAGCCGGAACCGTCTGCATCTAGGACTGCGATGGATTTCACTTCTCCTTTTGTTAACACGGCGCTCCTTTTGCGGTACACGGAGTTACAATCCTCTAGCCGTGTTTCGTTTAAGTTTTATCTTCGAGCTTTCTCTTAAAAATGTTCGGTTGATACTTCATTTGGTTTTACCCGTGACACAGAAATCACATTTACTATTAATTGTTAAATATAGACTTTTTTGATGGCTGAAGTACGTAAAAGAATATAAAGTGAAATATGCAAGTAGGTATATTGTGTTTGATAAAGCAAAAAAGTGACTCGTAAAGTTGTAATATTTGAGTAAATCAATCTATGTCTTGTTGAATATTGAAGTACAATATATGTACCTACCTGTATAATAATTTAATAACAGGAGGAAGGTTATAATAAGCTTTAATTTGTAATTTATTAAAATTGTCAAGGAGGTAATGATTTATTGGTGTCTTCTTGATTTCGTTCGGAACAAACACCGCCGCAACAGGTTGGTGACTCACGGCCATCTGTCGCGAAAACTATCCACACATGTGGAAATTGTCTGAACGACATATAACTTTATGAATTTTTTTTTGATGATAGCGATTAGTATTCCGTTTTCGGGTGACCTCTCCCTCTTTGTAACATGACACTCCGAAAGATCTAGTCAGTTTATAATGACTTCCATAAAAAACACAATATTAAGTGAATAAATTATGACAAGTCGTTCCGTATTTGAATACATTATTTAATTATGTCTACAAAATTACGACATGCGTATTTCGAGTCATTAAGTAGATATAGAATTGAAATACCATTTTTTTTTGCATTAAATGTCACTTGATTGTCATCGTTTATCATTTCAATGCGTGTTTTTGTTGAATCGGCAAATTCTCGACTTAAAAGGTAATTGCAAATGTGAGAAAGCATGCGTACATATGAAGTGACAGGAACTGGCGATGACAAATGACGGTGGACAGGCAAGGCGGCTCCCACGACTGATTCTCATCATTACCTACACATGGACGCCTGCATTCGATCTGGATAATCATTCCTGCCGACACTAATTCGTAATGCACAATTACGTGTTCCAATAATGAACTGAGAAAATATATGCGCCATTAATTTAAAAGCAAAATTCCTCCTGTACGGCGCGAGTAGTGACAATGAATCACTTTCGACGAACACAACGGAACCGAACGCTGGTGACGGCGCGGGGCGGTCGGCATCGACGACGTCGCCGACAGCTCGTCTGCCGCTCGTCCAGTGAGTGGATATATCGAGAGCATTACAATGGCATTACTCAGATGCACCGGGCTGGTGCAGAAATGGCACGCGCTGCTGTCCCCCTGCGCCCGCGCCGCTGCTGCAAATATAGCTGCTGGTGGTGGTTATTCTGGGCGCGGCCGTCGACCCGCCGCCGCGACGCCGTCTGTGCGCCTTTTTAGCGAACACAACTTACAACATACACATTTTTTGCGAGCAAATATCGGCGATGTCAACGTTCGCGTCTCTTTTCGTTATTCCTCGAGACGTTTTCTTAGGCTCGCAAATTTCTCAATCGTTTCGAGTGTGTAAATACCGCTCGTTGTTCACTGTCTCGTTAATTGATGGTCCGAGAGCGCGTCCTAAATTCGTTTCGCTTGCGTAGTGAGAATATTATAAATTAATTTTAAATTGATTAAGGTTATTAACATCAAATTACTGTGGCAAAACAATATTAAATTTCATCACGTACGCACTTGTGTTTATCCTCTGACCTTTTTGCATATGTAGACTAAAGGAATGTTAATGTTTCTTTTTAAAATTGCGAGTAATTATTTTAATGTATGCGTTGCTTTTTGCAGTATAAACGTGATTTGAAAATATAAATACATTTCTTAGTATCTGTTTTGAAGCAACGGTAAAGTCTATCTGCAGCTCATATCTATAAAATGCAACAATTCTGATTCACACAGGCTTTGTGCGCCCAGTCGGCCGATGATTTTGTTTGCGCCTTATACATGTATCGTATTTTATCGTACTTTTTAATAACCCTTTTGCTATAACGTCGGTATAACGTATAATTTTTAATTGAATCTCTGCCAGGTGTTGAAGTAATAAAACTCATTTAAAAGTCGTACCTCGAGACGGGAAGTGTCTAGTAATGTCAAATTAATTACGTTGTTTTAAGAAGATAAAGTTTCGTAAGCCAGTATAGATAGATATTATACAAGTTAGGTAACTAATATACACATTCAATACATATTTATAGTAAAAATTCAATTGATGTTGATCGTATAATACAGCAGTTTCTACATATATTTAATACTCTTAGAAAATATGTAGCATAGGAAATGTCTAGGGAAAAGCAGAAAGTAACATACCTATTTATTTTCTATTTTTACAACTAAAACATTGACCTTATTATCCTAAGATCCCGCCGCAAATTCTGCAGGCATCTATTTTTCAATGAAACCTTTTTTAAATGAAAAATTAGTGAATATACTACGTATTCGTTCCGGGTTACCTACAAAAATTTGCCGCAGCTACCTGTCACTACCTTTAATTACAATTATATATTTTTAAAATAATGGTTGTCAGCTCGCAGTAAGCCGCAATCCAAAGGTGTAAACGGTTACATGGTTGTGGCTATATTTATTAATCTTTTATTAAAATTAATTTTCATTAAAAAACAGATACCCGCAAAGTTTCTGCTGAGATCCTAGGGTATAAGAACCATAGAATCAATATGTTGCATTCTGAAGTTTTGTGTTCTGAAGATCAATGTTTGCGAGACGATTTTTAAGTTAATTTTAAGCTAATATATCTCGTACTCTTCGTGTACAAATGATTACATAGAATTACAAGCCTACAAATATTTATGTTATTTGTATTGTGATAAACTCTCTTAAGTATTTCTGTAGTTCTATAGTGAAGACGGAAGTTTATAGTTTGGCCATGTTCATCTGTCTGTGTGTGTCCGTGGCTTAGCTCCGAGGTCCTTAATACTAGAAAGCTGTCAGTATGAGTCTGAGTATCCATATGAATCTCGCTGACAAAGTCGTGCAGTAATCTTTAAAAAAAATGGAGTGTCTCTGCTATTCATAGGAGTGAGACCAACATTTTTTGAATAGGATTTGTTTGTTCAAAATATTATAGGTGTGGAAAAAACACTGTATGAAATGTAAAAAGGGCAGACTCGCCGTTCCACCTGGCCTAAATTCTTTGGTATATTTTAAATGATAGGGAGGTTCTGAGATTAGAGTAAGCGAACAAATCTTCAGTGTCTTTATCTTATAATTTTAGTATAAATACATATACGCTACATTACTGACTAAAGCGGCGATGGATGGTTTTAATAATTTCAAAAGATATAAAAAACTAAGCAACTGGAGTGCAGCTTAGCGAAGTTAAATGATTAAATAATAACAGTAAACTAGACCAGATAAAAATACAAGATATAAGTGTTCAAAAGTTTTAAACGCGAGGACGATAAATGATAAGTCATAAGTTCGCGTGATAGCTATGACTTAAGGAGCAGTAATGAGAGGCTGTGTGCGTGTGCGTGTGCGCTCACAGAGCGTTCATGGTTCATCGGACATCGTACCGCCGACCACCGAGCAGTCGATCACGAGTGTATCTAATTCAGTGTGCTGCATGTGCCTCCGAGGAATTTGTTTTGTGCACGCCGATGCCGCGTACAATCGACGTTTTATTTTCGTGAGATCGGTGTCCCTGCAATGCATTCCATGTTGTAATTTTGTTTGCATCTTTTTCACTACCCAGCGAAAATTAGCTTTGAAGTTGGAATCGAGAGCGTACGTTTTTTGCGATGCGAAACGATTTTTCTTAATTTGAATGATCGGTTACTGTGTAGGTTAAATCGGACGTGCGAGATCGTTCACGCCTCAGTTATATATTTAAACCTTATATTAAATGAGGTTACTACTCCCCTCGGACATGGGCGCTTCAAAGATGCTTCAATCAAAACAAAAATAAAATTGTTTTTAAGTTCATAACTCAAAGAGAAAAGTAAATAAGTAAACTTTATAAGTATTTCGTTTGAAGCGAAACATCCGCATTGCGCTGTGGTATTACGGAGGGTAAATATGGTTTTTTTGTTAGGATGCTTAATATGGAGGCATTAGTCGGTTGTGGTTAGATTATAAGCTTGTCTTGAATAATAGGGCCGTCGTTTGTGGTGCAAAGAGTACGTGACTCGGCCGCGCCGCGACGGTAAGCGCCCTGCCCCCGCGTTGGCGCCACAACCACTCCGATTTACCTCAAACATTAATCTTTAGATCAAAGCGAGTCATGTTTTATATTAAATGGCGTTTGAGTGTATCGTTATACCTTTAACGTATTGTTGCACTGTTCTAAACTATACAGTGGAATGCTCCATACTTTTTGTTATATGTGTTTGTATGCATCTTTGAAATTTTCGGCATTTTATATTTAATTTTGATCATATAGTTAAGTCATATTTTAGAGTTATAAAAGGGGCTCACGGCCGCTTTATTGGGCAAAATATTTTGAGATGTAAAGTGCGGCGTGTGTAAAACTGTCTGAAGCAATTTGCGAGTTGTTTATTGAAACAAAACGTACTTGCGTAAATAGAGAACATACGCGATGCGCAAACAAAGGCGACGTCGCGACGCTCGGCGCCGGCGCCGGTTAGTGTCGCTCTTTTTACATAGATCGATCGGCCCGAAAAGAAACAACTTCAGCTGTAATAAATTAACCATCGCGTAGTTCATTCCTTCAAATTTAAATACTTTTATATAGGCCAATTTATTAGATAATTATCTAATAAATTGGCTAATTATAATTAGCCTCAGTGGCAAAATAATTTGAATTAATTTCAATTAAGCATTAAAATGTATTTTCTTTTGAAGAATTTAAAACCACATAAAATGCTACATAAAATCGATTTTCGTTTTAATTTGCTCTTAAGTGTCCCAAGCGTGTTTCGAGGAGCGATATTAATCTAAAATATTCGGTATGAATATTTATTATCTTGCAAATAGCGGTCACGATTAAGATTTAATAATAAAATGATTAAGTTATTGATATAATTATTATACAACGTGGTAGACTTGGTCGACGACAAGTGGAATGAAAATGTCGCCGATAGACGGCGCCAGTGCGTTAATGCGTACATTTTAACACGATTGGTCTTATTTTATACAGTATTAGCTCGAGACTGGCCTGCGGGTGGCTATCGGTGCAGCTGAAATTACGCACGCTCGCATTTTCATTTATCAACACGATATGTTCTTTCAGATGAGACCAGAATAAACGCACTGAAATTTGTATTTTGAAATGTATTCGTATAATTCACGACACATCATTTGAATACTTTATTTTAATATTTACATTAACATTTTTTTTATGATTTTCCTTGTCAAATTTATTTTAGTTAATTTTTTTCAAAACAATATATTTTACCATAAATTCAAAGAAAGTTTTCCTTGTAAGCTGTTGAAATTTCAAATGAACACATATATTACAATACTTAAGCTACTTAAGGTAAAATATATTATTTTGAATGCAAAACGTAGACGCGTACGCGTCCGCGTTTACCCGTATTGTCTGAAGATGTCATTATTTGACGCTTATGAGCCATGACGCGCGGCGAAGTGCATAAAGAGGGTGAAAAATAAATATGTATTAAGTTTCATACTACTCAAGTTCTTTTGTATTGTCATAACTTTGCTGCAATGTTTCTTCGGCTTTGGTGTTGAAACTTTACTTTTATTGTCATATAGTGTGTGTTCGTATTTCATAATGTTTATTTCTAGTGTATATTTCAGTCCAGCGAGTGTAATATTTTGTTATAATAAAACTAAATCATTTTCCGTCGAGGTGACGTTCGCACAAATTCCGCTATAAATTTATTGAATGTCGCAGGAGTTCTGAATAGCGCTATATTACTTTCAATGGCACTAGTAAAGTTCTCTTGATTACATTTCTAGCGCGATCCAGCTACGCGTATTTGTAGTATGACTGCTGCCTACTTATTCATGTCGACGAACCATTATCGTTATCTTTTGCACGCTATAGTATTAAATTTGATATAGTGTTACTGTCTTGTTCTTAATATAACTGTTCTATTTAGTCACAACCACGAATAGTACTTTATTGCCAACTCGTAAGCATGTAGAAGGTGTGTTCCTCCATCGTGTGGTGCCGGGTTTATATTTTGAAGTAGCGCCAATTCGTGTCCATTTAAAAATTTTATCGAAACTTTTATTGAAACAAATTGTCAGAACGAATTTAAGTGGCACATTTTATCAATTCAAAGATTCCGATGATTACTTTGCAAAATGCGTGACTACAGCTTCTGGCTTATTTAGAACAATAATATTAAAATAACATATGGAGTTTTTAAGAAAGATAAACGATTATTTCTTTCCTCTTTTCGAATTGTATATACATTATGCATATAAGCAACTTGTAGGTATAACAAGCACCTAAATGGAGGAAACTAATGACGAGGATATTTCGGCATCAAAGTAATTTAAAGACATGGCACGTTTTCTGCATAACCTACACCACGTATTTGGATAGACCAAATGAATATAATTTGGTCAATTAAAATTGTAGCGTCAGAATCTATGATACTAGGAGTGGAATTGGCCCATAACCCATAAGGCAAGTGTGCGTGCTTAAAAGGTCACAGGCGAGACGCGAAGGCTATTTGGAAAGTAGACTGGCGCCGGCGCACGGCGGCTCTAAGCAAATTTGGTGAGAATGTGTACGGCTACCGGCACCACCTTTAGTAAACTAACATGATAACGTTCATTACAGAAATGCTACCTATAAAATCCAAAGTCACGATTTTGGTTTACGACCAACGGAATAGAAAGGTGATTCTGGAATCCTTAAGGTTATGACCTACGTGAATGTTTAATAACATAAACACGACATAATCGAGTTGTAAATGCATAAACACTTGTAATATATCATGATATATGTAGCATCGATGACGTCTTTGTCATACCTAGGTTATCATCGGAGTTCGAGATTTGTGCTGACGCCTGACCCTAGTTTTGCAGAGATATTTAGTCTCGTGGCACGTAATTGTGCAGCTAAACACGTCCTTACACACATAATCTAGGCAAAATAAGCGAGATAGTAAATACGAGTACGCTGTGCATAAACAAGGTAATCCGGAGTACGATTATGACGCCAAAATAAAATATTTCTGCTAAGTACCTTATAGTAATAATGCAAACCTCATTTGCAACCTAACGATATTCGCAAAATGATATTAATCAAGGTGAATATGATTGATTATACCAAGATAATCCTTAATTTTACCAGGCTTGATATTATAATTTGTTGATTACTAATGAAACGCCCTTTAACACGATAACTACACAGTGATAAGTAGTTGCTATATACATATACTTAAGTGTATTTTTGTGTCGGTAACATCTTTCAAGATTTATTTTATCGAAAGAAAATAAAATATCAAATTATTTTATTTGTTGCAAATAATTGATGATTTTTTTTATCAAGCAATACAGAGCAAGTAATTTTATTTCAAAAAGTTTTTTTGAAATCCATCATTGTAATAATTACTATGAAGATAAGAGGCGGCGAAGGAATCTCGCCTGAGTATAATATTCTGACGCCTATCTACTTTGTATTCGCGAAAAAGTTTAAATGTTGACCATACAAAAGCCGTGTAGTGTACAAACCTTACGTAGTAGTGATTATGCGTACCCAAGTTATGATCGCGCGTTTGGCGCCATTTACATACCATTCTATTGTTCACAGAAATGTGGCGCCGGCACTTACTTGTTCATACGTAATTTTATGATCAACGCTTGCTTGCTGTTTTCTGCATCTTTAGCCGCCACTTGAATGTGAATAGAGCGTGGCGGCCACAAACGGTCCTTTTAAATCTGTAATAATTCATGAGCGTTTCCTTGCGTGCCTTGAATACATTGCCATTGTGAAAATTCTCAAATATGACGAGACATTCTGTGCCCTAGCACTCTTATGAACGGAAGTGTATCAGTAGAATTAAGTAGGAATTATTTATCGCCTTACGCCTTAGTGTTGTCTGGAAGTTCTGACTCATTTTGTGTATAAATTGAATCGTATCAACATCTATTCTTTATGTATGAGTTCAATTGAATATTGTACTATTAGAATATTTTTATAACGTAGATTTTTAAATAGCTTTTTGACCGATACATTAAAAGTGACTTTTTAAAATAGGTAGATAAATTTAAGTGGACTTAACAAAAAAAGAAAACCTTGTGTAGCGGTTGTATATTATATGGCTCTACTTTCTATTGATGAGTGTTATGTTAAAAGCATATATATTTTTAAAAGAGTCTTTGTCCTTTTAAGTTTAAATATTCAGCATAAATGATGGTTACATTAAGTATGTGTGGTGTTCCGAGCAATTTGGTATAATATAATAGGTGGGTTTGGTGAACAAAAGTTTCTGCGTAAAACTGATTAAAGACGTTTGATTAATTAACAAAAAAATCTTAAGAATAAACGAAGTGAGTGTGATAATTAAGCAATATCACATGTATTAAAATAACCATATATTTTGCTAAAACGTACAGAAACTCGTTGGCATATGTGTTTATCGAACTAGGCGTTAGTGCGGGGAGGCGTTGAAAGGAATTTATAAATATTTGAACGTTGTATATCGAATGCTCCACTCCATAGATAGACTCGATGAAAGATTTATAATGGTTAATTTATGATGGACACTAGAATGACGGATTGGATATATAAAAGGTTATAATTCTACATTTATGTAAAAGTGGTGAATTTTCAAATGACTTAAGAAGAGAAAAATTCAATTCAATTTTGTTTTTATGGCTTTAAGCTTGCTTAGCTTAGTAGCTCGACTTATTGAAACGAGGTAGAGAAAAGTTGAATTCTCACTTTTAGTACATTATGCCTTAAACTATAAATTACGAAATTAAAAAAGTTTAGGAAGTCGATTTCATTCTTTTAACATATATATTTCAATATGCGACTCTACATTTTACATATAACACTGACGTAGTCATTTGTTCGAATAGAATTTATGACCTGATAACACCACGTTACCTTAATTTTTCATTATTTCTTTGTAAATAGAAACTATACCCTGTAAATTTCGAAGACACAACACAGACAATTTAATAGGTTCAAAGAGCTTATAGAGTTAAAAAATAATGAAAAAAGCAAACTTGTGTTCCGCGTTCGCATGTATTAAACTGAATCGTAATAATTTGTTCCGCTGGTCAATTTTATTGAGTGTGAAAACTTAAATCGTGAAACTATAAAGGCAATAAAATAACGTTAAAATCAAAAACTTCAATATACCGATATCTACCGATAAATGACTCGCGTAAAAACAAAATCGTCGATAGGATATTTTGACATTTGAATTGCTCTAATGTAGACAGATTTTTAAGGTTAGATTATAAAAAAGTGGATTCATAATTATGTTATTTCCTCTTGGAAATATTTAGTGTTTTTTGTACGATTTCTTATATTAATGATTATTAGAAAAAACAGTACTAGTTTTACTTTTATAATTCTTGAAATATTTTTGAAAATATCTAGATATGTTGGACACATGTCGCACAATAAAGTTTTTTTTAAACATTAATTACCATTTTAAAAGTAATGTTATACTTTAAATTCCAAATTATAGTCAGTTGACTTCATAACAAATTTATTCTATACCGTACCGTGTATTGTACGTAAAAAGAAAATAAAGCAATAACTATTACTTAGAATCAATTATTAACATAGCGAAAATATTTGAATAATAAATAATAATAGCATAAACAAATTAAGTACATATTAAAGGCCGTGTAATTGAAACTATAAATTCTATTGCATTCGAGTAGAAACTTGTATACACAATTAATAACCTAATCAATTGAGTCTTGCTATTGCAGATGACCTGCGTGTGCGCCTACGAGTGCCTTGAGATAGCGTAGTCTCCACATTATATAATATTTTACTTTGCATCGATTTTAGACTTTAAAAATAAATAATTAACAATAATTTAAGAAATGTGATTTATCTGTTAAAGTAGTTAAAAACTTAAATAACAATAAACTGTTTTTCAAATGAGTTAAAAGCTTAATATTATAGCTCTGTAGTCTCGTGGTACGTAATGTTTATTTCCTTAATTACAACGAATAGATTTGCTTGTAATTTATACATATATTAGGAAGTCGTAAGCGCAATTTAATTTATTTATGATTATAAAACACACAAAAAATATAACGTATCTATTACGTTTCCACTATTACCCAATATGTTTTATATTTTTAATTTGTTTTCTTTTACTGATCAGATACTGTGTAGGTACTGTATAAGTATGTGAAATCACGTCGATATTAAGGTGATATGTCATGACCTTATCAATTAATATTTACGTGGATAATAAATTTTAATCAAGGAAAATATTTACTGTTTAACGAGAAGTAATAAATACAGAATGAGTGTATAATTACATAGTTTAATATCTCCGTAACTATATACATTAAATAAATGTTTATCTTGCAGTTTTAACCTTTCAATTTTAACGGATAAAAAACATTTAATTTTTCGAATTAGTACGTATGTATGGCAATTATTGTGTAATATTTAAAATAAAAAAAATATGTATTACAAACTTAGCCTATGTACGACACTAGATAATAGAATAAAATATTAGGTAGAGATGCATTAATCAAGGAATCCATTGTAGTACCTATGCGTTTTTCTTAAATAAAAAAGTCGGTAAACATTCCACTAAAGCATATTTTGTATGAATCACAATAAATTGTCATGAAACTATAACTATATTATGCAAATAAATTAGGTAGTAACGTATAATAAATTAACCGTGCTTTGATTTATAAAGGCGTGTATTTATTATTTTCCTATAATAATTCCAAGATATGCAGAAGGTAGGTACTTCTATTTTTAATAGGGTACGTTAATATTTACTCGACATGATAATTATCACGTTGACGGATATTAATCAAACATTCCTTTATATATTTGTTAATCCCTAAGCAAACTGCTACATGCGCTTACATAAATTTTGCAACCGTTCCTTCATTGTGATTTATGATATTTGTTTAACGTTGCAATTAGCTATTTTAACACCAACACATGTTGTTAACAGGTTCTTTTATTTGCATATTCGTTCTAATAGAAAAAAAAATATCTGCAATTATTGACTTTCAAGGACTTACTAAGGATTACCTTTTTACTTTCTTATAATATTTATGTAATTATATATACATACAATTTGCTGTTAGCTATTTATATCATACTAAAAGATTAATTAAGTTAAATCCGTCCGTCAGTCTTTACATTCCAGGCCCTGTTGTACCAGGAAAACATAATGACTGTAGAGGTCATGAACGGGGATGTACAATTGTACAACCTTTAATGTCTTACGTTCATGGTCAGACTGGCGCCAATGCCTGGGCGCCACATGGCCCGGTCACAACGACCACCATTCATGGCACATCCACGAACCACAGTTTGATCTCTATTATTGTAATTTGATTGATATTTTGTTGATGCCAAGATCAAGGTTGAATTCGGAACGTAAAGCTATGAACATATCATTGAATAGTTATATTGCTGTTAAGATAAATTCGTTAAACTATCTTATTTTTACTACACACTACTACGAATATACTTTAAGATTTTCTCATGTTTAATTTATTTAGCCGCACGATATCAACGATTTCGAGGAAAAGTTGCGTGTAGAAACTATAATAATATAGTATAGTGAAGTAAAATAATCTGTTTACGTCGTGAATATCCTAAAGTTATTTCATCCTGTTCATGAGATTAGCCGTGATGGATTTCTGCGAAGTAGCGGCTAACTCTATTAAGTATTCCAGAACGAACTGCACTTATAGTATTCTCGTAAGCGTCGGTGGAAACAACACAATCAGTAATGACACGTCGTGACCGTAGGTTTCTTAACTAAAATTATTGCGAGGCGAAATTGTTATGTCGTGCGTCGTTAATTGATAATTTAATAGCTATAGTTATAAAAATAAAGTACTTATTTCGTAACAAGTAACGTGAATGTACATTGATTGCCACTCGATTTTCTGTATTTTTTTTCAGTAAAAATTTTATCAGTGAGAACTAAACTTAAGAATAAATCTTTGAAGGTACCGATTAAAGAACAAGAGATCATATTGTTCTTATAAAATAGGTTCAACTGAAAGTCGCCGCAAAACAATAGCGTTATTAGAGCTTGCCTTGTGATCATTGTCTTGCTCGGCGGTGTGTTTAATCTCGGCTGACCTTTTTATTTAGATCATCGGATCTCTAATACTTTTCCGTTTATTATTCAGAACATAAAAACGCTTAATAATTCGCTTGTTAATGAGTAATACTCTTATCGTGCAACAGTAAAATGTCAATAACGCAAGTAACGTGTTCAATTGACATTTCACGATTGCGAAAGATCTGTGATAGCGATGGAAACCTTGCTCTTAACAACGCTTAACAATATATTAATAAGTGATTATAACAGCTCTATAGAAACGCCAGGAACTGAAATAATGATTGATAGAAGTGGGTTATGTTTTATAACAATCATAATTCATCGTATATCTAAGAATAAAATATTTTCTTCCATATACATAACGGATAGTTTTCATTTTACTGTCACTCAGATATTATGAAAGCAGTGAAAAAGTCGAAGAAATTGTATCTGTTTTTATTTCACGTTTATGTCTTTTTTATCATTGGTAAAGTGGCTTTGAACAAAAGAAACTATTAAATGCTGTTATCTTGTGGAAATGCGTAAATAATAAGTATGTGCCGTGTTGCACGTATGTCTTTTGAATGTAACTAATTATTGTTACTAACAATGAATAATTATAAGTACGATTTTTGGAATTTTTTATAAAGCATTCATTATAGCATTTCCCTGTCTATAAACTATCTGTCTGCATTAAAATACTAGGTTTACAAAAAGAACAGTAATAAATAAATTTTAAGCTACCTGTTTAATTAACTAAGCTTATACAAATAGGTACCTAAAATGACTGCCAAAATAGTAATGGATTTTTTTTTTTGAAATTTTTGGTTCAGCTAACAGGTTTATTACACTCGGTTATAACCATGTTCGTAGATATATTTTCATTCATTTTCATGTTATATGTCAAAAATTTATATTTTTAATCAATTTATCTTCAACTATACGAAATACGAATTTATAAGAAAGAGCAATATTTTCCTCTTAGTTACATACACAAATCTGTAATCGATTCATGTCAACATAATTTTCACATTTAGCATTTAAGCTACATCCGTTCCAGATTGTTTATCCGTAGACGTAAAATCTGCAAAAGTGCAAATTCTTTACCTGTTAATAAAATTTAAATAAAAATATTGCGTTTCATTATCTCTCGACGTGACACTCGTTTGCAGAGCGTGTATTAAATTAATTTAATTCGAATTTCACACTTTTTAAGGTCAGTAAATTAATACTGGTAATAATTGAATGCTATTGCAAAAACAACTCACAGTTTAAGTAGTATTTTAACAACGGCAACTCTGTAGAATTGCTTCTTTATACGACAAATCATAATATATTACCGTTTTTATCCGAAATCTTATGGTCCTGACATTCCTTCACGGACGCGTATTATTAGTCAAGGCCTTAAGAAAAAGTATATTAAAAGTAATACACGTGATGAGTACATGAGAATGTAGTCCTGACCATATTTGTAATATTTAAATTGCTGTTTTTTTTTCAACGTCAATGTGGTGTAAGAAAAGTTGTCTGTAATTTTTCTAGCTAAACATTCATTAACAGAATATTGTTTTCTACGAAAATTGTTTAAATATAAAGTCTTTGATCGATTTATAGTCTGCTAAGTACGAAAATTTTCTTTTTAATATTTAAATATAAAAAAATACATAAACATTGCGCAATTAGGTATAATTTTTATATATTTTTGAATAATTTTGCAATACGCTTTATTAAATTAATAGATACTTGTTCGGTATTCATACATGCCTTGAATATATAATGAAAAGCGTAGACTTATTAAAAAAATAATCACCGCTAAATTACTCGTTCATTTGCCAATATTTGCTCACTAAATTGAGCTAAACTCGACGTACTCGTATCATTTGCTTCAATTCGAATCGATTAATTCGGGTCGATCGAAATGTCGGGTAATATCAGTAATATCAGTTAGTTTTCGTTAATACTGCTGTCTACTTTTCATGTTCAAATTCGTGTCATTTCATAGTACATGTCTTTTATATTTTTATGCTTTAATTTTTCCATGGAATTGGAAATTGTAATTGCTTATATCCTAGATCAATAATGGTACAGGTCAGTTTTTAAAGATACTAAATACCTATATAAATATATGTTTATGAACGTAGTTTATTCATACAATTTATTACTTTATTTTTACAATGTAAAGTAAATAATACAGGTAAACACCAGTGTCAAGATTAAAAAGGGATTATTGAAACTGCATTTAACGTTAAAATACGTCCTCTTATAAATATGTTCAAATTTACAAACGCATTTGTAATTCTATATGTACTCATTGGACTTTCGTATTCAGAACGGATCGCCTTTGATCTTGCGGTGCGTCCTCAGTCCTCGCAGTTCGATCACAATTATCTAAACGATAAACGTTACATATCGAAACTCTTGTTACATTAAATTAGACTCTATGTTTTAGTGATAAGTACCATTTTTGCTTGCTAGAAAACCTTAAATTGAAACGTTTTAAGTACGTTCTACGTAATTTGATATGTCGCTCGCCAATAGTCCTCGTTCACACCATTACATATATTATTATGTGAGAGGCAATTGATTCTTATTTGTATTGCGGAGTTCGGATTTCAGCCAAATTATTTACGAATTTGAAAGTTTTGACTTCCTTATTGCTCGAAAGTTTTAAACGTTTACTTCATTGGCAATAACACAATTATTTTGCGTTAGGCTTAAAAAAATCTTGTACCTACTTACATAATTTTTTACTAAAAAAACGATAATAAATATAATAATTATGTTGTACTGACAATAGGATTAAATTTTTTATCAAAGTTTATTGTTCCATTTGCTCCTATTGCTAGTAATTATTGTGTATTTAATTATGTGTCGTATAATTAAAATACCATTTAATATGAATATTTTTTAATGATTATAGCGTACTTGTGAAATTAAGATACCTAAGTTGTCACCTCACCTACCTACCAAAAGTCGTCACAATTATTTTTTACCTCAAATCCGTTGCGCCGTTGATCAACAATGTTAAAAAAATCAGTATTAAAAGCACGATAGTAAGATTTTGTATGTTATCAAGTATCAAGATCTAAGTTTGTTTATAAATAGAATTTATGTTAATTTGGCAGTACAGGAAAATTGTTGCCAGAAAACTTTAAGTTTGTTTTCAAAGTAACTTAGGGACGTGTATGATCATCAATGAGAAATGAGGGGGCAAAATATATCCCTGAATTTTTTGACAAAAATTATGGTCAGCACAGACACGACAGACTTTTGAGAGTAGTGCGACCAAGTTCCTGATGTGTAAACGACATATCCCGAAAAGGGATTCTAGTGTTGACTTTTATGACGTTTTTATAAAAAAATAAAATAAAGTAATTACGTAACTTTATATCAAACCATTGATGCGAAATATCTGGTCGTATAGTTATTACATATTTATTTTTCCACAGCAGTTATGTAATGGTAGCGGTAGATAGGTTTTTACCTCTCCTAATAAAAATCACGAATAAGAATAAGAAAAAAGAAAACTATTGATAATACATATTTTTGAACAATCACTCAGGTGATAAAATTTAAAATAGATAGCAAAAAAATTCACGTGCTCTAAGATACGGCAGCTGTGTGATAAAAGAGAATACGTCATTGTTTATGTTTGGGTACAGATAAAGAATTTATAGGTTCATCTTGCGTTGCCACCAATATAAGGTCAATAAACTTAATTGTAGTAAGGTACTATACCTTAAATTTTTTTGGGTTTGTGTTTTTAGGTTTATTTTTTTAATATCTTATTAGGTATTAGGTTAGGCTTATAGTTTGATAGTAAACGAATTTAAAATCTACGTAAACGCATTAAAAATATGATTTTTTAATTTTATTATAATTTAAATATCTTGAGGTACGTGTATGTGTAGAAGGTGCGTAGTTATAGCAGAAATTCATGAGGGCCGGGCGCACAGAGAACGGCGCGGGTTTGTTCGGACCTTGTAGGCGTTAAATGCAAATCGCCAGCGTTTCACCGCAGGACAATGCGGCCGAAGTGTTGCACGTCTTGTAAACAGCACGGACGTGGATTGTTGTTCTACTTTTTTGGTTAAGTGGTCGTCCGTAAACGGAGGCGCATAGGCCGCCGAAGAAATACCGCAGGCGGTACAATGCCTCGTTCGGCGCGACCGTACAAGGGAAACGCGGTGTTAAGGCACGGATCTCGGTTGTACGATATTTCCAAGCTACGTACCGGCCCATTTTAGTTTGCAGTAAAATTTGCAAATCCGCCGTCGTATAAACTCGGCTGCTGCGCATATTATCGCGTGGGCGGATGCAATCTTTTATTTCTCATTCAAAAGCGACCTATTTTTCGTGTAACATTACATGAACTCATGCAATTCGCGGTAAGTGTGAATATAGATCGTGCGGAAACATTAACTTCGGTACATCAAGAGAATGTCGAGATGAAATTATATTTTATGGAAATGGACATTGAATCGGAGCCAACGCTCACTGCATTCTCATAGCGCGACAGTTATGCGGGCGTGTGTGCGGGCACGAACACTGCGGTATGTCTCGACAACAATAAGACCGCGCCTTGTGCCATAAACATTCTTTGCCACAATCATTACGAATATAACCTATAAATTAGCACAGAGCCGATTGCGACCGCGCCAGTCAGCGAGGGAATTCGAAATAAGGGCTCGGCACATGTGCTGCTGTCAGCCTCAATGGAATAGCTGTGTGCCGTCACTGTTGACGATTTTCTGTCACTTTGTCTCATCACTATATTTGCCAACTAGACTTTGCTCTCACCTCGGATGCGGCGATTTCGAGCTATCACTTCGGGCATTCATACGATGACCGGCATCTGTGTGGCATGACTTATTGAATTCTGTATATAATGGTTACTGATGTTCTTTATATTTTTTTCTTGTGTTTTAATTCATAAGACCTTCATTAATTACTAAATACTTATTGATTTTTTAAAATGCATTTCATTAAATGTGTATTATCTATCTACGAGTATGTGTCCTGGACATTTTTGCAACTCAATTGATGCCTTATTCGTCAGTCGCTATAATGGAGTTATTAGGCGCAGTAAATATGTACAAACATACAAACACATACATATACTCATTCATGAACTGCCAATACTATGATACCTAATATTAACATAGGATTATTATTATGTAACAAGATAAATTGAAGATATGGGTTTTTAATTTTTTAATGTAGAGACATTCTATATTACATGATTCCAAAGAATGAGGAATTAGGGCTATTTTTAATACTGATATTATACACACTAATAAAATATAAGATTTTGTATGAAATTCAGATAAGAAACTGTAAATAGAATAATGCAATATCAATGTTATCTCGAGTTTATTTGAACCGCATGTAGGTTAACAGATAATTAGGTCGAGTACTTAATGTATCGATAGAGTTCAATTGATTGTTTTATGTAAGTGTATAAAAATATTGTCGAGATTACTATACGTGACGTCTGCTTACAGGGCACACATCACGTTGCTATTTATAGCACCAATTATTATTTCGGGATCGACACGCTATATTAGATGTATTTGTTTCGTAGCTAACTAAAATTTTACATTAATATTATATTCAATCATCTTGGCTTGGCCTGACAGTGTTGTTTTAGGAAGTTTAATGTCAATTCATTATATATGATAAATAAAGGGTGTCCCAATAAGAGTGCACTATTTAATTTTAAAATAAAAACAGGTATTTTATGATAGAGTTGATATATTTTTATTGTATTGTAAAGAAGACATGTTCCGGTTCAGTATGGCATAAAATAAACTACATAGACTGCCTTATATAGACTGAAGGACAGTTGTATTATTTAGGGATATGAAGAAATAATATTATAAGTAGGTATACTGATTATTTTATTCTCGATTTATCTGATTCGGAAATATAAATCATCAACCGATGTTTCGCTTTAAAATTCATTCATCTCGAAATTTTCCTTCAAAGCGATACCGACGTCACTGTCAATGGTATTTATAGATAATAACAGATATATGTTTTAGTGAAATATTTAAAAATAATTAGACGAAATGTTGGCATAGTCGCAGCCAGCGGTACTTCAATTGAGAAGAGATGAGACGGTCACGGCGTGTTGTAAGACTTGTAAGTTTCACTGTTACGTCACGGTGCATCGCCATTTGTTCAGAATAGTCGCGTTACTGAAATATCACCTCGCGATCGAGCGGAGGTCAAGGTGCCGCATTATGAATTCATTTAGAGTAATTGCGTAAGACCTTGCCCTTGCTATTTAGTCATTAGTTTCCGCAATTATCGCGTGCTGTCTGCTGTAAAAATACGTCAATGGTTCTACGATTTTTAACTGTTCTCGTTTCCTTTTTATAGGGTAAAACTCGGTAATACGCCCCACTTTTTAAAAGAATTAAATAAAACTAAAACTGATTAATATATAACCAAAATCTTTATTTTGGAACAATATTTGGTATTTTGACAATCATATTGCTAGTAGATTAATCTAATAGGAGATGTAAATACTGATATATTTATATTTTTTTTACTCATTCGGTGGGGCGTTTTGTCAAGTGCCTGTCGGCTAATATGCCTCACACGTATTACAAAAAACCCCAGTACATGTAAAATGACCTAGTCATCACAGTTGGTTGTAAATTACATAAAAACACACAAAAAATATAACGTATTTAAAAACAATACTCTTGGTCTGTTATATAACATCAAGAGTTACATAAATCCAATATAATTCTGACCTTTAACTAAGATTTAAAAAAATAAAATAAAATTAGTTTCTCTAACGGATGGTTTCTCTCTTTGCTTTCCAGTCCTCAGAATATTTAGTTTTATAATAGTTCACCGTATATACATAACTACATTTGTTTTCATCCATATCTGATAACTCTTCTTCAGATGCATCAGTGATGTCTTCATCGACTGTTTCAGAAAAGCACTTTTTTCATTTTTGATTGCCTTTTTATTTTCTCTGTCCTTTTAATTTTTTCAACCGTTTTTGCTGTTTTTTAACCTGACCGACTTGACTCAACTCATTTTCAGACATACCCGTGCTATCTTCTTTTTTATTTTTGTCTGTACTCTTCCTCTTTTTAGGTTTTCCGGACCATCTAAAATTGTTTATTCCATCGTTGTCTATTTTTTCTTCTTCAGATATATTGGTCTTAGATTAACACAGGAGGAAGAAAGTTCCCCGCGGCATTGCAACAAGCAATGACAGTGACATTTTTAGAGACACATTAAGATACATTAGATAATTGAAAAGCCACTTTTTTCCAGGAGCTAAACCAACTTTTTTTAGTTTTTTATATGCGCAACCAACTTTTTTTCGCATTCACGAGAAAATACTGGGTTGCGCCCAAGAGGAACTTTTGATCTACCCGTTAGAAGGTGCCTTCGTAGGGTCCGAGATTTTAAAGTTTCTTGATGCCTCATTAATTCCCATTGACTTGTTTTGAACCAACCCCATAGCTTCATCTAAATCTTCATCACTCCAAGAAGCTCGGAGGGCCTTTCTTTCATATTTACGAGACATTATCTGTAAAGAAATATAACATAATATTCAACGTGTGGTTTAATTACTGGGGCATTTTATAAAAATATAAACTGGGGCACATTGTCAATTTTCATTTTTAAAACGCCCCACCAAGAACAAGTTCGCTATTTCAAGGTTATAACGCTGAATCATAAGTAGAAATAAAGTGTATTTATACGTATTTACAATAATGCAAGCCAATTTAAGTTAAACACAATAACTATCAAACTATGAAAAAATGTTTACAACTTACCACAAATTGTTTCGGCGTCAAAAACCAAGATTCATCATTTTTCAAGCGGACGAAATAAACCACCTGCACACTAAAGTCATATTGTCGGGCGACTAATGGCTACACTCGAGTCTATCGAAGCACTGCGTAACCATGTTAGTGTTAGGTGAGTGAGGCGTTTTGTCAACTGGGGCGTATTACCGAGTTTTACCCTATATAAAAGGCGGTAACTTATTGTCATTTGAAATTGTGAGGTTAAATGATTACATATCGATTCCGTAGCCTCTCCGTTTTCCGTGCTGTGGCGGCCATCGCAGGGGGTTTTAGTGAGTGCTATCTCACATAATCTCACATAAAAGGAGTCGGGTATCTATGAAGATTTACCCTGCGTCAACAAAAAAAATGATGACTTATAATTTAAATTGTAAAAAGAAAAAGATTTTTTAATTGTATAAAATGACGGACCAGCTTTAAAACCACATTTTGTATAACGAACTGCAATTTGTTACTGTTTTATGTAATGTATATATTTTACACATTCCTAGAATTTTCTTCGTTCTTCGTATTATAGAAATTTCAAAATTAATCTCTCAAAACTTACCTATATAAAGACTATTGACATGAATGTCGAAATATTATCGACTGATTTCATTTACTTAACTGTCAATTATCATGTACATTTGTATATAGAATTGAATTACCCAATCTCCTAGCACACGAAGTTCATTAGTTCACATAAATAATAAAAATGAAAGAGGTTATAGACCTCCATCTTAGACTTAGAGTTGAAGTGGAAAATTAATGAGTCTACAATCTTACATAGCCTACCTCAATATTTCACTATTACAATTGTAGTTATATATTTACAAATAACAAATACATTAAATAATTTATTAAACACATAAAATAAAATACATTAAACGTAAATTAGACATAATTCAACGTTGTTTTTTGTCGATACCAAATATCTTTAATAATACTCCATCAAAATTAATGTATCTAACGCCATTTTTAAGATCATTTATTGCTATAATTAATCAAATTAAGTAAATATGTATTTCAAAATTAATGTTTCATTAAAAATACTATTTCAAATTATTTTATGCGAAGTATTCGCACCTCAACTATTATACTTTAAACAATATAATTTTTAAATGATTTTTTTTTAATTTATTATGCCACAATGTTAAAACGATAATTTTATAATCATGTTACGATAATTATTTATTTAACAATACATAGTAACTGGTTTAATGTCATTGACATTGTTTTTGACACAAAAAGATTATAATGTTTTGAAATATATTTTTATATAATAAAAAAAAACATTATCGTTAAACGTGACTTAATTTTTTTATCAGTTAAAAATATTACGATTAAATGAGGAAAAATATTAAAAAATATACATAATTAAAACATATTTCAGATATCAAAATAAATTAGTACGATATATTTTAAGAAAAACATCCTTCTTTATTTATTTTAACGTCCGATAGAAGTTCACTGCTATTTATAACAAACAAGAAATTTAATTAGTAATAAAGATTAATGTAAATACATTTGATACAAAGCTTTACGATAAATCACAAGCGTACCCAACAGACTATCTCATAACCAGTAGCAGCGCTACACATCGGGTCCAATTGGCTTTTTCAAATCATCTAAGGACCAACACAAATAACACACAAAATTTCACCTAAATCAGTCCAGTGGTTTAGGACGAGTTACGTGACCAACATCGTCATCATTCGGATCGAAGAATTTGATATATTCGCATAAAGTTTTGTTGTAAGACTGTTATGTCCCCTTGATTTTTTTATAATATAATATGACATTTATTTTAAAAAATGTAAATGTCATTGTAAAGCTTGATTTTGTTAAATTGTGTTTTTAAAAATGAGTAATTAAATAGTTCACTTTAATATAAAATCTTTTAGTCTAAAAACAATGTTGTCGTGAACTTTGATTTCGTTAAAATGGCTAAAGCCGGAATGGCTTTTTCGTGTTTTTATAAAAAAAAATGTACTTATTATAATTCTCTAGGCTATCATAACATAAAACTTACAGACTCACCACATTTTTAGTTCAACTTAAGTACCTAATCACTATAAATGGCAGCATTTAACGGTAATTAGTATCTTGATTTTTGGCCACTTCCGAAAAATCTGACTATACGAGTAACATTTACGACTATGTGCACAAAGATAACACAATAATATTTTTATTTATCGTGAACCAAAAACGGCTAACTGTGTTTTATGTAAAAAAACCTCTTATCGGTCATTCGCACTTGATAACCCACTTTCGTAACGAATATTTTGACTGTTTACGTAATACGTAAACATAATCTTTTATTGTATTATAAAACTCGTGATAGACCGAATGCTATGTAAACCTTGTTATTCTACTAAAATTCCTTATGTTTTTTTGTTGATTAGTCGTTATCATTACACATGTAGACTATTCTAAGATATATTTGTTTGAGATACTATAATTTTGTTTGAGATATTTTTTTTTTCATTTTATTTTAAAATATGTAAACTAGTGACGTATGTTTATTTAAAGTAACATATTTATTTGTAATCTGATTCATCAAAATCTACTCTTTAATTTCTACGTGAATTAGAAACAAACGAAGAACCATCTATTTTTAAAAATGTTTGCATTAAAACTTAATTAATACGATCAATCAATTTTAACTTCGCACGTCCTAAACAAAGGTAATAAAAATAGATTTAAACTTAAAATATTGCCTAGGTTAATCAGACATAATGTAGCATTGCAACGGTGAAAGAATTTTTAAAATCGGCCCGAGTTTTTAAATTAATCCTTCCATATTTAAATATATATAAATCTTTCTAGCCTTTTAATAATTAGCACGTATTAGAAGCTATTTGTCAAGTTAAACAAATTAACTTAATTAAAACAACGTCACAGACAACCAAAGTCCAAAAACATGACACTAATTTGGTCGCAATAATAATATAGACACGGTTATATTTAATTTATTAAATGTTTAAATGCAAGCGGTGCAGCGGCCAGACAACAAAGGCGTCTAAATCAACCGTCGAGACGCTCTTAATATACCTAATGACTGCATTTTGATGGAATCGCTAAGCATTACACCCGAAAACTAACAGTTTTGTAACGAATTGTTGTACTAATGTTATGTAAATTTTTGTTTGGGTTTAGGTGGTAACTCTAATCTAGTTTATTTTAATAATTTCACTAGTAAAGAGATATTCTGTAATCCAAAGTGATAAGAATAAGGATTTTTGAAATTTAACTCTTTCAAATTTCACTGTTTTTATAGAGACATTTATTAATAAAACTTTTTAGGGTTCCGTAGTCAAAACGGAACCCTTATAGTTTTGCCGTGTCCGTTTATCTGTATGTCTGCCTGTCCGCGGCTTTGCTCCGAAGTCCTTAAAAGACTGTATTTCGGTATGATATGAATCACGCCGACGAAGTCGTACAATAAAATGTCTAAAAAAAATTTTTTAGAGTATCTCTCCTATATGTAAAGCAAGCCCAAAGATATTTTTTCTACTCTATCTCATAGTGTGGGGTATCGTTGGATAGGTCTTTTAAAAACAATATGGGTCTGGGAAAATCATTTTTCCGATCAAGAAGCCGTTTCCGAAATATTAAGCCTTAAAGTGTCAATTTTTCTTAGAGTCAAGTGTCCCCTCCCTCTACCCTCTAAACCGCTGCTACTAAAAATGTGAAAGAATTCACAGACAGACATGCGCAAATTTTAATTCCTGTTGGTTGAATTTACCTATACCTATTGATAATATATATAGTCTTTTATAAAACTATTACGCACAAATGTGTCTATGTTACACATTGCGTGTACAGGTGAGTGCAAAACGCGTATATCATCACCGCGTACACAGTTAGGCACACAAAAGATTTCAAAATACCAACAATAGCTCGGCTCGTATTACCACCTACATTACGTTTACTCATTATGCCGGTAACACACCGTAACGGACACCGTTATTTTAGATAAGGTAGCATCTACACGGAGGAACTAAAAATCAAGGCATTAAAAAATATCTTTAAAAAATTAAATTATCACAACGCCACCTATGCTGATGGTATAGAAAGGAAATATCTACGGCTGGCGACACCCAGTGTCTTAAGCTAACATTTTTTGTCCTAAAGAATTTCCATAACGATATTATAGTTATTTGACGAACTCCGTGGCGCAGCGGTCAACACGCCTGCCTGTGATGTGGAGGCCCCGGGTTCGATCCCCGGCCAGGTCATAATGGAAAAACGATCTTTTCCTGATTGGCCTGGGTCTTGGATGTGTATCGATATAAGTATCTATTATAAATCTAGTACCGTTGAGTTCGTATCCCATAACACAAGTCTCGAACTTACTTTGGGGCTAGCTCAATCTGTGTGATTTGTCCGTATATATTTATATTTATATATAGTAAAGAAGAAAATATATCAAAGGAACCAGCGAAAAATTGAGAATCAATCCAAATTAACTTGTGACGCATCACGGTATCTCTGGAACCATAACTTATCAACTTAAAATATAGCAGTAATGTTTAAAAAAGGGTACAAACGATGTTTCTCTTCCTAGTCGAGCATGAATTTAAACATGTTTATAATATAATAGCACTTAAAATCTCAGCAGTGCCAGATAGTTCAGATCAACTTTTTCTCAGCAGGCCATATGAGCTCTGGTGTCATTAAATTAAAAATATCATTTTTAACTGATATTATATTTTTGAAGATACTTTTTAAAATATTAAAGTTAGTTAGTACTCAGCCTAATGCTTTATGCGTAAACCTACACATCAATACTAATCTGAAATGACACGAATACATGGTGTTAAATACGCCGCCGTTATTATATAAGTTTGGCACACTTTTTACTTTCACATGACTCACTGAAATCCCACAAAAAATATTTTTAAAAAATCTGCAGTTGCGTTTACGTTGGTTAAGTTTTTTTTTGTCATATTTTATTAATTAAAAATCAGTCGGAAGTTTTGTGCTTTACAATTTTATTTTGGAGGTAAAAAGGTTTATTTTTGTTTATAAGTTTGGCGTTTCAGAAATTTGAATGATATACTTCTATAGCCATACATCTCCCGAAGTCTTGAAAACTGCCGCTATTAAGATCTTTATTTCAGTTTATTCTCATTTTTGTACTCGAAAGCCCCAAGATTTGGTATTTGTCTATCTGTTCCATGCAAATGACACCCAATCATTGATATGGTAATGTCAATAAGGCTTGGTAAACGTAGTGTAGTACGCC
>DVXP01000007.1:0-43438 GCA_018235645.1 Junonia grisea | reverse complement strand
CCTAAGTAGCAAACAGTAAAAAAATGCAAAAGAAATTCCTGATAGTTAAAATTCTGTAGTCAGGAGGTTAAAGAAGGTCTGAAAATTGGAGACAGTGCGCCAAGAGTGCGTCAACCAATACCTAAATGTCGAAAACAAAATGTTTCAAACTCGACCACATCATAAATGAATTTGTGGATTCATTCGTTATAAATGTAACGGATTCTGGTTTCGATTCTGAATATACCGAATCAGAAACGGAGTCGGAATCAAGCAACAGTAAAGAAAAGAATCGTATAAGATTACTTTTATTTCTAGTGTTAATTCCTCTGGATCTTGTTATATTTTTTGTCCCAGCTTTTATAATAATATTTTAGTGACAAATTTTAATATGACGGTCAGGCCCATATTTCTAGAATCATAATATTTAATACGGTATAAAATAAATAATAACAAACAAAAAAAAAAGAAAACGTTTTTATACCTAATGAAATAAATTATGACTAAATGTTTATCTAAGTCTATCGATTGCCGAACATCACTATTTTAGCTGGTCACCCTTTTTTGTGTAAATGACAGTTGCACATGTCATTTTACTGACTCGAATTAAAAATCTTGGTATAGGTACATCGTAATGCGCTTAATAAAATTAAACAAAAAAAAAACAGAATAATCAAAAACTACAACTACTATAAAAACAAACAATATATTTTGTTTATGGTCTCCTGGTTATACGTATTAAGAAAAAAAAATACAATCTAAAATCGAACAACACAAATCGCGCATTTTAAATGAAAGATAAGAAAGTGCGAAATAAACGGCATTGTCACTTAATCCTATTTATATTTTATAGCAATTTTCAAATACAGGAGGATTATAAAACCTTCGGCTCGAATGCGTTATCTTAAATCTGAGTTTTATTGTGCCGAGGTGACAAACCGGCCTTCTCGAAATGTTTCCCGTGGCGCGTACCACACGGACAAAAAATCCTTATTCAGCCCTAATTTGTAAATCCAACCCTATGATATTTTACGACTAGATAACATCTATGGGCATGGACGAAGTCTGTTATTTTAGAAGCTAAATATAAGTAAAATACAAAATTTTATAAGTAATTACATTTTAAAATAAAAACAATAAGAATCCTGTAATTAAAACAGAACAATTTATATGAATTAAATTAGAAACGCATATTAGCTTTATTAAAACACACGTAACATTACAATTATCTAGGTGTGCAACTGCATCTATTTGAATTGTTTCATCAATTCCTAGAACATATTCAACTGGTATAAATTGGAGTTCCATATTGTCTTGTTACAAGAGCATTGTCGGTGACTTAGAAAAGGTTCCGAGCGTCGCAGGTATCTAATGTTCGGCCAGTTTTTATCCGAACCCATTGTACCAGCGGCAATCTATCCTTGTCAACGACACAGCCATCTGCCCTTTGTTCTTGGTTAAAAATTAGAATTATAATAATAAACAATGAAACTAAATGAGACCTCGTCCTTGTGACGTTGACAAATTCTAAGCACTCGAAAACCGTGAAGCACTGAATTGCTTTTACTCGTCTCTCTAATGCGATTCAAAGATAACGTTGAATAAACAAACGTTCTCAAGATGAGTTAAAACATAGGCACAGCGGGTAACAATTTATATGAAATTAACATATTTCGTATATTTTATCGTTTGTTAAAGTATCGAGCGTGACCCGAGATCTCGGCTCCGACCGTTGCGGCGAGGAGCAATTTATTTGAGATGACATTTATTGACATTCTATGGACCAATCCCATAAAATCGACGCCCAAAATGTTCTTCCTCACACTCTCGAACATAAAATTATCTTTCGATTACAGTTGGTATATTTCAATTGCGAAATTTTGAATATAAATTTAAAGATTTTATCGACAATTTATCGATATATTATGCACCTTGTATTTAAATGCATTGTAAATAAGTGTTAAAAATATGGCAATATTTTTAATAATAAGTGTAATAAATATGATAATTGGTAATTTGTTGGTATAAATAAAATTAAACGAGAAATCAAAACCGATATTTATAATAAAAATAATTTTATTAGTAATTTACAAGTCATTGCAGCATTTTTTCAGTTCAAATCATAGTGGTAGGTTAATATTTTAAGCTGTGAAGCTTGTACCAACAGCAACCGATGTCGAGAAGTATTAAGGGCTTACTGATAAGGTCGCTAAGTGTCTTTGTGCCAATGGACAGAGAATTTCTTATCACGCATCTCAACCCTTTCCCGCTTGAGATTCTGGAAGCCGGAAAAGCCTTTCACTTATCGCCTTTAAATCTTTAACATTTAATAATAATTGTGAAAGTACCTAGGTATAACAAATTCTGAAAGACGTGAGAAGACTATATGATTATATTTTTATATGAAACATTTCATTTTATCATTTTAAAAATTATTGTTGTTTTATAAATACGTATCACTTCATAATATAAAAACAATATAAGGTGTTAGACTAAACATCATTGTTTTAGCGATTGTATTAACTAGTTCAATACTTGTACCTAGTCTTTTAAAACAATAGCAGCACCAACGATTGCTGGCTTTTCAAAACATTTTATAAATAATGGACTTATAACTTAGATATCCAATTAACCTATAACAATAGAATTTCTATATTATCAGAAACTCTGGAATATACATACCTATCTAGTTAAATAATCATCAAATGTTTTCATATTAATTGAATACTTTATCTTCTTGTTAATTCCCATTTCTCCAATTATACTAATTGTGAGACAAATAAAATCTTATCGTAAAACTGGCAACACGGCACATCTGGTAAACGTGTAAGGAGATATTTACCTGAAGTTTTGAGTTTCTGTGGTGAATAAAAAATAGAGATTGTAACATGATACCCGAATATAGTATAGAGTTACGTCTGGACGTAGAACCTCTTCAGGTGATTATCAAAATTTTATGACTGACATAAAAATAGGTAAAGTAGGTAGTAACAACTAGGAGTGGTGGTGTTACATTATTAACTTTTACAATAAAATAAATAGATTAAACAATAACGTAAAATACCATCATGAACTTATATTATTATTAGTATGCAAGTGTTTATCTAACGAAATGTTCGTCACGTTTCCGGTGCGTTTATCTTTAAACGTTATCAAAAGTCACATCTTTAATTTTTTTACCGACCTATGCCAACATTTATCACGGCACGTCACGTCACTCTCCTACGTGTAAATTGTCCAACCCCGTGGCTTATCTTTTGCTGGGCTCGTATTATTAAGAAATTTCTTTCATACCTCCAGGTACAGATTCGAAATTAGATAATAAAAACTGCCCAAAAAGGACATTGTTATTTTAATAAATACTATTAATGCCGCATTCATTGCGCCATTCGGATCTCCTCCCCTCCTAAACGAACTCGTCGCTCAGGGAATTAACAATGAAATATTTCAATAAACATCTAGCGACGGCGCTATATAAATATGGGCTTACGTCCTTCTCGAAAATATTTTTTATGTAAATACTGTTGACACTCGGGATGATTTGGAGTGTGCTCTAAATAAATTTAATTTCACGGCTGCCTCGTACGGAGATTTAAATCCGTTCGAGTATAATATATCATCCGCGGCAGGTGCGGGTTAGGCAGAACGCGATCCTCTCACGTGATGGGAATAAAAGTGCCCAATTAAAATTTTAATTCACCGGTCAATTTCGCTCCCGTGATCTGGTTTATTTTAATGCGAGAACAGAGTCCGTTTTGCTAGCGTTATGTTGCATAATGTTGTAACAATCCGTTAAGCTGGAAACACTTAAGGACTCACAGATGCAGGCGGCAGAAATAGAATTAAGCGCGCTTTCAGGCCACGCTGTGGGCGATAAAGGATTATTATGCGCGTTACATGAATATGCAACTCGTTATTTTCAATTACATGAAGTGCTAGCTTAATTATGCAGTTTTCAAACAATTGTCACACCATCTCATGTAAATTAAATGGTTTGTCACTGTTTGCGCAAGTCTCTATAACAATCAAGTTTGTTGAAAGTTTTGCTTAACCAAATCAAATAATGATTTGTTCGTATTTTAATATTGTAACGTCGCATAAAACGTTAACCTATCCAATATAATACGTGAGTGGAGAACCTATTGACGAGCTTGATATGTAATCGTATATGGAAGGTTTTAAATTGCGTTCGATTTAATGTTTTTTTCTAGTAAAATGTACGTCTTATCGGTACGAGATACGCAATCTTCCCTCGATTTGGAGCAGAATCTATTAAAGTGATAATTAGGTGTGTACTCTTTATTTTCATTTCTTTTATATAATAGTTTTTTCGCATTAAACCTTTTTTGTACGCGCAAATAAATATTGTGTTGCCATTAAATCAGTCACTTTCTACATCAATAAGAAAGAATTTTAACGAATTCTATTTGTAAAGCTTTAATGAACTTAAAATATGTGAAACCGTATCTATAAACATTATGCAAAGCACCTAGACCATATTTCGCAGTTAACTCTCGATTCAAACTAGGTATCCAGACAGTGATTGCCGTCGAAAGAACTTGTCATACAAGACTTTCTAGTTCTTATTTCCTGGGACTTATACTTATAGAAGAAAACAGTATTTCCAAATGAATATTTTTTCATATAGGCACAAGAAAATCTGGAAATTAATTAATGTATTGTCTAAACAAAAATTCGTGACAATAATTTATCTATCAACCTTTATATTAGGTGTGAGTATAAAAAGGACATAGCTTTGTGTCTAGCGTGTTTAAAAATATTATAAAAACAGCTTACAATTTGTTCAGATATCAAAACATTATATATACAATGTTTTTATAGTTTCCTATGATTATTGATATAATGCATCACGCCGAACTAACAAACAAATACAAGCTTTGACACAGCCGTATCCAGGTCAAACTGTTCAGCTGAATAAATAGATCTTTATAAATAACGAAAGCCACCGTCCACAGGCGGCCAATTTGTTTACGGAGCTGGCTTATCTTCTACCGCAAAATTTTAAATCATTCCCAAGACTCCTAATTGGTTTTTTAAATTGTTTTTAGATACTGCTTTACCCGGACGATCGTTTGTTAACTTAGTAAAGCTTTTTTTATTCTTTTTAAAGATGAACTTTTGTATTCTTATATCCTACGCGGATAAATAGGCACAAAATGACACAACTTACATAGAAGGGCCTAACTTATTAAAATTACTTACTATAATACCATAACCGTAAATCTATATATATAAAAATGAATTGCTGTTCGTTAGTCTCGCTAAAACTGGAGAACGGTTGAACCGATTTGGCTGATTTTAGTCTTGAAATAATCGTGGAAGCACAGGGGAGGTTTAAACGGTAAGAAAAAAAATGAAAAAATTGCGAAGAAAATTTCTATTTAAACATGTAAATTGAAGATACTATGACACATTGGTTGACATGACAACGTCTGTTGGGTCCACTAGTATATTAATAAATTTTACTTTTACAACTTAAAAAAGTTGGTCACATATTATTTCTTCACTACACAGCAAGTCGATTTATTATAGATGTAATAGTAGATACATCAGAAGTTGGCGCCTACGTAAAAGAGAAGACGTTTTAAAATTAGTTTCACGTGATCGATAGTCGGACTTATATAAAATAATGGTACGAGGGTCTTCACTCGATCACGACAAGGGTTTTGTGTTAGTTGGTCTTGTGGCAATTTGCTCGAGAATGGATAGAGACGTCAACGCGACAAAAAGCTTCGATCGATCAGCGACGCTGCGCGCACGCATACGGCATATGTCACGTTTTTGTGTTCGTATGCGAACGCTGAAGATGTGGGAGTAATGACCGGTGAATTTCTAGAGAAATACCTTTGATATGTTTAGAAATAGTGTCGGGTTTCTAAAGACATTTTCTCGGGACAAAATTGTATACGTGTGTGTACATTAGTATGTCATGTTTTTACTGTTTGACTGTAACATTATAAAGGTTACGGCAGTTAGGAATAGGTCAAGCAAGGCAGCCCCCCTCTACCAAACCGACGCTGACGAGCCGTCACGCCGTGTCCATCAGCTGCCATCGCAGACGAGTGAGTTAGAATCCAGTATTCGTAGCTTAAAATCTGACAGCCCCCAACAATGATCGATGAGTTTCTAGGGAGAAATTCAACCGAAACCAAAATAGACATTCGTCATAATTAACTTTCAGCTTTGATTGTTTTAACGTTTCGTTCGTGTAATGAATTGTTGTTTATTAGTTTAGCAAGCGATGTCTAGATCAATAAATGAAATCTCACGGTCATAACTAACGGCCGTTTTAATAATCCATGAAGTGGTTTTGTCTCTGCGTGACACCGCACCGAGTATAATAATATTTGAACTCCTGTTGTGATGCCACACGTCTGGTATTTTATTTACCGTCACTGTTTATTCAAAGCTCAATACGTCCCATTAGGGATGATGCTGTGACAAAATTGCTGAGGTATAATTGAATAGGCGGACGGCACGGCCACGCGACCCCAGACGAAGAATGGCAAATAAATGACTATTTTTATGTGTACTAAAACCAACGGGTATTATTAAATAATTCAAAGCACTTATTCACCAGAGATATGACGCTAATATTTAATGTCATAACCGCGTAATGTTTTCACACTCCCCTGCATTATCTAAATTGTTAAATGCACTTAGCAGTTTTGAGTGGATTTTATAGCGTTCCACTTTGTCTTCTTCTTCTTTTTTGGTTCTTAAATATATTATGTGCTTAAAATGTTTTTGATTGTACCTAGTTATATTTCGAAAATTGAATATAATCGAGTACTAACAGTGTGGGTGGAGACCACACACATGCCTACCGACTCCCCCTACGCAAATATACGAGGCGTGTGCTTTAACCATGCTTATGGATACCTCCTACTATCGATGCTTATGTGAGTATTCACTTAACACTTGTGGGTTTAATCAGTATTATACACGGTCTACTGCTATCGAAATTCCCTTCTTTCTCTCTTCTTATTAACAACTCGATAACCTTAAGTACTTTTATGGATCTAAGTAGGTGCTTTGTTTAGTCATTTCATCCAATTAGTTAATCAATCCTAACTCAAAACGTGTTAGGATTGATTAACTCAAATATGCGTTAACAATAATGTATAGGTAGTTAAATTAAGATATTTTATTTTGAATATAAAAAATTAAGAACCAATAGAAAACGTCGAGTCAAAAATGAACAATAGGTTAATTTTCTACTTAAAATCAAATATTGTCATTATTATGGACCATGAAATATGTTACGTTTTTTATCGGTCCAATGCGACAATTCAATGTTTAGGGGACAAGGACCAAAAATAAACAAACACGACACACAATTGGAAAAATAAAATATGCCGGCACAATGTCCGGGCGAACCAGCACGTCATAATAAGGTAGTGGCTTTTGTGCCATTGGCTGTAAATCATACGGTCCTTTGAAGAGAATGGCGTATCATAAATAATGTCTCAAAATTTGAACGCTCTGTTCTCTTTCGAGGGATTTCTGATCCCCACAGAGAGAATTCTAATGGCAGAACAAATTAATCAATGAGATCCAAGTTAAGCTTTTTTTTTTGTTGCTAAAAGGGCTAGTATTATAAATGTTTTTGAAATAAAAAAAAATATTTAATGTTTTGACAGAAAACGTTAAATGCATATTATACGCGTGGACGAGTTAGTTAATATCAGTATAGTTTATATGTATGTAAGTGTTTCCATTGTTAATGGTTTAAGTTTAATAACGTTACGGTTTAAATTAAAACCTAAGCTGCAGTAAACTATCGAACAGCAGTCTCTCCATTTTTATGGTTTCGTAAGAAAGCAATTAAAGTTGAGCATTATGATAGTAATGAAGAATTTAACGCGGTCGACGTTGTTACGTCTGGAGTTTAATGGTTCACTGCACCCCTGAATAAACAAGCCTATTCGAAGTTAAATTTGCTTGCACCGGATATAGCTGCCACTCGAACAAATCCATCATGTAAATCTTTCAATGAAGACTTGCTCGATCTAACTTAGCAAACCAGCAACGAACAAAGAAACATTTACTACTGTTACTAAATCACGACGTTATGAGCTTCTAAATAATAACGTTTTATTGGCCACGTCGCTGCACGAGCGATAAATGCCTACTGACCTACGGTTTATTGTTGAGGTCCAAGCACCAAAGATTTATACGCTTCCCTTAAGTTTATCACTGATGTAGGGACATAAAAAGGATTTTAAAATTCTTATTACTATTGCTTTTAAAACATATACAAAATATATGCATCCGTTATAAAGGTTATTGTATGCAGACATATCTTATATCAATACCAGTAAAAGACCACCCCTAAAATTTTTAAGAATTAGTAGTATTTTTTTTTTCGTTAGCATATGACAAAACAAGATGGGACGTGAATTGATTGTGGGTCTACGTACCCGTTTAAAGCGAATTCGCATGTCTCCCAGCATGGAGTAGAAATGGGTCAAGTCAGGGTTCGAGTGACTTCTACGCCTCCTGGGGCGCCGTCACTCGCCTTGTGTTCCCGCATGCTTCTTAATTTACAATTTAAATAGAATGAGAACAATGCCCATTGTGAAGGGATTTTAGATTTCAATGTTATTAAAGGATTATAAATAAAACGCCAGCAACTATTTAACTCTTTTATTTTATCAATTGTAGTTATTCCCTTAACGAAACTTTCAAATACTTTTAATAAAACGAAAAGATAGGCATTTTAAATAGTATTTTCTCTTTCTAAACCGTTGAATTGACTGAAGAAACTAGTAGGTTTGGAGAGTTCTCGGTTTTAGATATTGACTTATTTCAAGTCTTCTCCGAACAAACATCGACACTATTTGAGGCATCCTCACGAGCGTCGAACAGTAGAATTTGTTGAATGAGAAAATATACTTTTGGGAAACAGTCGTACAATACAAATATTGGTTGAATCCGTTCTGAGGTGCGCGTTGACTAATATTTGAGCATACTCGAACTACCGAGGTTATTATTACTGTTGATGATCACCCAGAATTTTCATGTAATTTGAAATTACCTACCAGGTTTAAAATAGTTATATGAGTTCTCGAATAGAGTTAGAATGCGCAGCGTTTCCTCGATTTGTAATGTCGTTGCATTTCGTTTTCCCGTGATTGGCTCAAGTTTTATTTCTGGCTCAGTTAACATAGCTACGGTCTCGCACACCAATAGCTTTAATGGGCAGCTCCGTTTATTTAACCGCTCGTAACTCGATTTGTAACGACCGAGTGTGGATTTTTGGACAAGCTACCGTTCACATTTATATTGTTTCGGAGGAAACAAATCATAATGATTAACTTGTAGTTAAAATAAAATAGATTGTGATGAGTTTAATTGCTATAATAAAATTTTATATGTTCGTATCTGTGTCTAGACACAGACACATTTGTCTAAATATATACGTCGGAAACTTATTATGATGAGTTAATAAATCGCACTTTTTGCTTTCTAAGATGGGAACATCCTCAAAACTTAAAATTATTTAAAAGCTTTTAGAGGTTCTTTAATTTTATTTATTATTCCAAAATTTAAGATGAAATAGAAGGCTGTATAAATTCAGTCACAACGTCACCGGTAAAACCAAATATTTGTCCGATGTCTAGTACATTCTGCATTACAGGATCGTGATCAGAGCGAAATACCCCGGTGTGTGGCAAAGTCACGTTTTTACCTGAACAAAAGAAAAGGTCATAAAGTTAATGCAAATAGTGTGCCGTACATCGGGAATGTGAATTGATATTTGCAGCTGTACTTTTATATGCATTATGGTCATGCACAATTACTTTTATTGTGTATATAATTTTTAGGCTATTTAATCAGTATATCTATTCTATTTCAATGTTACTTTTTCTAAAAATGAACTAAGCTATATATTTTCTCATTGTCAGCCATGCAACAGTGACTCTGTATATTTTTATAGGGCCTCTATTTTCCACTTCGTTAAAATCTAAATCTTTTTTTACGTTTTATTAGAAACGGCGTGGCTTCTTATTGGACTTTTATTTTCGTTTGTATCAAACTTTCTGTTTATTTTTCGAAAGCCATCGTGGAACTGGTCGTAGTCATTGAATATAGTTTGCATCGCGTGACAATGCGATTTTTATTCAGCTTCGGTGGCGATGTCGTGACTTACAAGACAGGGAAAAAGTAAAAAACCGTGTGTCGTGCCATGCGGACTTTATCTAAATCCTTTAAGACTGACCTATCCTTAATTATTATTAAAACGAACCAGGGAGGAGAGTGTACCGCTCGAAGGCTTCTTATAATAGAGGCGGTAGTTGTTTGTTTTAGAATCAACATTAATTACCATCAAAAGATAAAACTCCGAAGCTACGGCGTTCTTAATTCTGATTTATAGTCTCCGCATGCTGTTATTATGAAGTAGTAGTTATGTCTATCATAATAGCCGGATCCCCCTTTAAATTTAAGGTATGTAAGCCATAATTTCAATTAACTCGTTCTTTTAGGAAATAAAAGCTTTGTTGAGTTACAATAAAGATAAGGAACTTCGCAGAAATCTTGGGTTTATAACGAGCTATTGTACATATATCTGCCATCTTATATGGTAACGGCTAAAGTAAATTACTCGCTGCAGATGGTTCATTTGCGATATGAGCACAACGTGATTCTGGTTAAGAGAAATTATTATTGTTGGTTATTTTATGGTAAATGAGATTGGTGTTTGGTGTAGTCAGAGATGGCTTAGACTGATTGAAGGCAATTCAAATTCAAGAGCTTACGCGAAGACGCTTGTTGGGATAATATGAACAATCTATCTCGCGGTAGTCGCCTCCCCATGATGGATCGCTGATGGGCTCACGACTCGTTCCGTTGTTGTTTTGCTTTATTGATAATACACGTTCAGACGCTTGTTCAATCGTATTAGAACCTTGTTATCCTCCATTTTTTCTGTTAACAAGAATGATTACTTTTTTTGAATGTGTACTCGTATAGAAAATTGTTTCTGTTAGAATTTAAAGAACTTATTGTAAAGTTCTTGAAATCTAGTTTTTTATTAATTTAAATTAAATAAAACAAATTTTTGATTTGTATCAATTATACAAATACTTTTAAGGAATTTGAAAAAATCTTAACTCTATAAGTTTTGTCATAGAAATCTGATGTAATCTAGGGTCGTTAACAACGTGTACGTTCTATATCGACAATCGGGTCTCAACGATAACATGCTTCGTGCGTAGGCTTCGAATGTAGAAGATGTAATCTCATATTATGTCACAATATTGTAGGGTGTCTTTTCCAGCTTTCACCGACGCGTCAGTGACCAACCAATAGGCGTTGTTGTGACAGCCTCCCACGATAAACTCGATGTTTATGCGCGCGCGCCGCCCGCCATGTTTGTTTTATCTCGATCCACTGTTCGTTCGTGTTAATAAATGTCTCGTATTGGAAAAAAACCTTATCATCCTTTTTTTTCGTCCGCCGTATGTTTTATTTAGACATCGGTTATTAATAATAATGGATCCTTCAGGGTCGTAAGATCAAAATTTAAGATCTCCTACGTGTAGGCAGTTTTTACGTTTGTTTGTTTTTTTGTGGACGTCGGTTGTGTGGGTCTTTTTATTGGTTTTTCGAACAGGGGACGGGCCGGTTCGTGTCGGTGTTTTATATTCAAAACAGATGCTAACCTATGACGATGACTGGAAATTAATTTAATTTGTTTTTATTTGTTATTCGTTTCAAATTATTCTCATGTTTAAACATTCCCACATTAAATTTATTACCCATTTCGTTACTTTGTGACTTTGAATATAAAACCAAAGGCACCGACTTTAAAGTACTTTCTATTCAATGCATAAATTAGTTTTATCAAAATATTTAGTAGTAACAAGACTTTTAACGTTTTTACAAGGCACCTGTTAACGAAACACATTCGGTTCTGGTCTACTAAGCTCGTATTACGCCTTGTTAGCGCGGCGCGTCGAATCGTCTGGTTCGGGAGCAGCAACGGATACGCATTGTGCTTCATTCCATCACGGAAATTAGTTGAAAAGCGTGTAATTATCTAATCACCAATCACTGAAGTAAACTCTCAATTCATCAAAGATGAATTTAGCCCCTTTGCATCGGTGTGATTACTTTTTAATATTTTAAGTTCTTATAGATTGAATCTTATTGTAATACGATATTGAGTTTTGACATGGTGTGGTTGCAGGTTCGTTTAAAATAATATCGTCCATATATTTTCCATTCGTGATATGAAAGCTGTAACGTAACGCGAGCTCGGCGGGCGGTGCCGCGGGCCCGGTCGTTTCGACTTACTCTTTTTGCCCATTGTTTACTTTACTGGCGATGTTAAAATTTTATGATTTTCATCATAACTGATGGCGGTGTAAATTATTTTCTGAACGCCTGCCAACTCGATAATTCTCGGTTGTGCATGCGATTCCTTTCGATTGCTCCTTTATTTATGGTACGGGTCGTTTGGGCGTTCGATTACATGATTAATTTTAGGTCTCGTTTCTTTGCTCTGACTCATATATTTGGAATATAAATACAAGCTACTTTAATCAAGTTAAGCTTCTCGTTTTATTTTTTTCATGCACCTAAACCAGACTTACAGAGCTAATTTTTAATTACGTAACCAAAGATCTTTTTTTAAAATATAAATAGTGTAATAATTATTATAATGGGCCTATTTTATTTCATAGACAGTGAAGGGTGGGCGTTAACTAGACATAAACAGCGGGTTAAGCTTGGCGTCAGCGTCGAGAGCCCTTGTAAACTCTTACAGGACTGCTTTCTTGGGAAGAGCGATTTAAGATCCTCCAAAATTTCTTTTTCATTTTAAAAATAAAATCTTTGCATAATAATATTCCTGTGGCTCCAGCTATTCAAACATGAGTGAGTGGTTCTCAAGAACATTTGCCAGAATTCATATTTTAGAATGAGGTATATTTCACCTTTTTATCACTTCTCTGATCTGTATAACCCTCCTAAGTTCTAAATCAAATATCTGCCTCTGCTCCTGTGGGTTTTGATGGCGGTACAAATCCGTCGGATAATGTGTGGTTGGTTAATATTTGCTCAGCGTTATTTGTCAAGCGTGTTCTGTGTTTCGTTATTGGACACCTCTGGCTCGGTTTCTATTTGACTTACTGAAATACCAGCCACGACCGTTTTCAGAACCGCTTCGTACATGACCAGGAACTTGGACGATTGCTTTACGCACGTTCTCGGTAGTACTTAAGTTTTGTTTTGTTCTTAGAACGGTTTAGTTCTTAGTGAATGGCGTAAGTGTAAAATACTTGTACTTAAAGAAAATCATAGACTATATTGGTGGTTATTCATTACATGTTTTAACTATTCTAGGCTAGGATATGACTAAATGTATCAATCCAAAGCGTAATTATAAGTGAACAAAATATATCAAAAAATGAGGAACAAGGATTGGTAAAAACTCGGTACTGTATTGCACACAATCAGGTACAGTTACAATTATGTTTTATAACTAAATTTATTTATAGTTCAGTCTGAACCAAATAACCCTCTAATGTTCGGAAATCTATTTACGATTGTATAAATAATAAATGCCGGTAGCCGAGCGATAATACACCGAATACGTCTTATCGACTGTTGATAAATGGGTCAAAAATAAATCTCGTATCGCACTAACATGTTTCTTTGATAACAAATCGTTTTACATGAAGGGCTACCGTGCGATAACCTCAGGATTTTAATCCTACGACTCCTGATAAGCTGATATCGTGTCGTTAGCTGTGCACGTGGTCCGACTTAGTAATTGGGCTTTAGACATGACAGAAATTTGTGTTTAGGGTGTCTAGCTAATCTACCATTTGGAAGCGAGTCACGAATACTTTTTTCATTCGTTAAGCGTGGAGTGAAATGGATGCATTTTTTTTGTTTGTTTCGAAATTCTTGTAGCTTTGAAGAGGATAGGCGGTAGAAGTTTTATAATATATTTATATTCTGCTCTCTTCGTGTACATTGTAATACTGTAAATGAATACACGTTGATTCTTAAATTAGAATGTGTTTTAAAATGTTTCTTACGGCAGTCTTAATAAAGTAAGTCGTGTACAAATAAGATAGTGATAAAAATATAAATAGATATGTTTGTATACTAATTGAAGAATTAGGAAAGGCAATAGTAAAATATTGTAGGCCTATAAACGAATTTTTAACTGAAAGAATGTATGTACATTTATATACCAGCATTTAAAACTTACTTAATTGAACTATCATTAAAATGAGATCGTATTAACACAGCAAACATGGAATCAAAATGAAAACTGTATTAATCCACTGCATTGCGCCATAATAATTAATTTCGCCTCATTTACCCGGGCCGATAAACATAACGATTCTGTTGACACCTCCAGCGAGACGGGAACATAACTCCGTCCGACTTAATTTCAACGTCATGTCGTATATTTCAATACCCAACTGCACTCGATTTCGCATCTTCGTAATTTAACCCTTAAACACTTACCAATCAACGACAGAAACTAAACCTTAACGTCTTGCATTTAAGACTTAAATTATAAGAACACTGTAGACAATTGCTCACGTTTTATAGCATCGAGTCGATCCTTTTAATGTTATGCATAAACATAACAATTAATGCGATGCGAGTTTGTTTTGATAGGTTCGCTCGCTCTATAAAATTTGAGTTTAACATCACAGTTCCTGTAATGTTTATCCATTCGCGATGCGATTCAGCGACAGGTGGATTATGTTTGCTTATAAAGAAACACTCGCCCGAGATATAAATCCATCGTCGAGGCACTTGATGTGCGGAGGATCGTAAACAGACCGTGTTTGTTTTATTACCGTACATTTTGTTTCGTTACTGCAGATAACGTATTTAGTTTGACTTTCGGTGATTATATATTATTTATTCGGATCGGATAATTTATGGCGTAAAATAAATATTTATATTGCGTTGATGCCGGGCCGGTAAACTCCGCTTGGCTGTAAACGATTCAAATAAATGTTTCCAGTTTCCATTTTCCGTCCTGTTAATAATTAAGTATCAAATAAGCTGTCGGTTTTCGTTTCGGTGCACATAATTAAGGGTGGCATTCAATGAACATCTGTGTTTGGTGCGCAAAAAATCGGGAAAGATTCCGACTGTCAAACTAATTCGATGGGATTAGCCGGGCGACGAGAACGCGGGCAAAAAGGAGCATCAATCAACACGGAGCTCGGAGTTATTTTTAAACTACACAAAGACATTCGAAGGTTTCCCGTGTACGCTCTTCATTGCCGCTCATGTCGAATTAATGTCAACAAATGTCCGCTTCAGTCGTCGATGTATGTATCACATGACGTTGAGTTCGAGACGTTTATTGTGGAGATAAAAGAAATTATCCTTGACTAATTTATCCGCACGGGTGGATCCGGTATCACAGTACAAAGTGATTAAACAGATTAATTGCTCGTTTTCATTTGCATCACGTTTATTTATATTCGTTCTTTCCGTTTCGAACATAGATTATTTTAGGAATAGTATTTGAGCTCATTAGCTATGGGTTCACAGTCCATAATAAACCAAATGAGTTGTATACGTTTATACGAGTTCCAACATCGATTAGTGTATTTTAAGATAATTACAAACGTGAACACGAAACAATAGTGTCTCCTCTATTATCACCGCTGTTTATGTTGAGTACATTAAATAGGAGTAAAGTAACAGTTAAATTGCGCAATTAACTCAGGGTATATTTGTAATTTCATTGCTGTAATTAATAGGGAGGCGCGTAATGGCATGTAGCGACGGTGAGGGATGACGATCATTACACGTATTACCCTCCTCAAGCTTTTCCTCTTTCCCACCCTAAACACAGCACTTAGGTATAGGAAAATGTTACTTATATCGAGATTGAAAGTGCCTCTTCTTTCCCTATTGCACCATTAAGTGAAAAAATCTGTGAAGATAAAAACATTCGGTAGAACATTTACTTTTAATAATAACGGGTAAGTTTAGTATTGTAAATAATTAAAATAAATTTAATCATGAGTTAATTTATAAAATAATCGAGTGTAAAATATGGGTATATTACGAGAATAATAGTAAACATACTATAAGACAAATAATTTTGGTCCTTCGAGTCAGATATAAATATCACATCTCAATTCGTTGAAATGTGCAAACAAACAATAGCAAATAATACAATTGCATCATAAATATTAGTAAAATTAATATAATTGTCAGTTTCAGTGATAGCAGTATCAAGTTATTAATTTAATATAATTCCTATGTACACACAATAACTTACTTAATCTTATCAATTTTACAATAAAAGGGTCAAATGGTTTCTAATGCTTAAATGCAATTAATACATTAATGACAAAAGAGCCACAAAACTATTCTTACCTACTGTTTTTTTTGTTCTTCTAACTAGGTAAAGTATCAAAAAAGCCTAATATAAAATATTGAATTTAAAAGGCATTGAAAAGTTGGAATAGAAAAGAGGGCAATTTTCTGTTACTTTTGCTAAAAATAGTAATAATAGTTTATTGATGTAATTTTATTGTAGGAAAATTGTAATCAAAATGAATTCGAAACAACATATTTGTGTTTATTACGGAAAATTAATACTGTGTTTCAATAATTGTAAACAACAATACAATAATAAGTCAAATACTATTTTGATAGTGATATAACAATTAGTAATGATTTATATAATGACATAATAACTTTACTATTCACCAATGCAGATGACTAAACTCTTGAGATTTAAAATATGTATTGTTATTTTAATTCCTTGATATAGACATATAGAGTGAATAATAATTTTTAGAATAGTTTTCTTAACTAAAAAATTCGTATGTTACATTACGATCAAATTCAAAACATCGGTATTTTTTATCGTTATCAATATTTATACAACCATTAGAAAAAATACTAACATTTCTAAGGGAAGTAAAATAATACCTCTTTGCACCTCAATTCATTTGATGTAGGCTTCCATTTCTAAAGGGCTTAGTGACAGGTTTTGAACGGAGCGAATCTCGTTAGGGACAAAAACAGATCCTATTACCTTGTTTCCGGGACACTTATTTTCAATGTTTTACTTACACACCTGACTAGACTGCAGATAAATAAGAGGTTTTAACGGTTGGATTGACTCAACAAATTACTTTTCAAACCGACTTAACGTGGGTATTTTTTTACCATTGCAACGTAATAAGTCCCATTACCGCGCGATCGACGAAATTCTATTTAAATGGAAGCGTGATTTGCTAAAATTGTCATTTAAATTGGAGCTTTGCGGTTGATGATGTTTTGTTGCTAAAATTGAAAATCAGATGATCGAAACAGAAACAAGCGTAATGCCTACTTTGTAGATGATTTTGTATATCAACTATTTTGCGATTCAAAGACTTCGACGCGAGCTAAGAATTGGCTAAAAATCTTCTTAACGTTTTAAGATAATGTTTGTTACATATTTTTCTTTAGCAGTTAAGAGCGCTAAAATGTAATATCTGTACAATGTGGTGTTAAACAGCTCATCATTTCTCCAAAATTAGACACCAGGCTATTTGGCAAGTGTTATTTGCACTTCGAAATCTAGATGAAATTGGAAACTTGCCTGCGAAAACAGCGTTATGCAAATGTTGATAATAAAAGTAATTTCCTTTTTATTTTTCGTGCAAGTGTTATAAAAGTTTTTCGTAATGACTGCAAAACGTTTCAGCGTTCTTATGTGTTTCTTTATTCATATTGTCATTTTAATTCATTTAATATTAATGTTTTAAATACCTATTTAAGAAATATTTTAGCCGTTACTAGTAACATATTAATATTGTCAAAACGTATTTTATTTTCTAAAACAACTCGGCATTTTTCCGATATGTTTGTAAGGATAGTTTTATTTATTATATTAAATTCCTTCTTTCCTTTACAATGCCTCTGGAATTTTATAAAAATAAAATTGAACACAAATACATTGAATAAATATAAACGTCTACAATTTCCTCAGCATCCCGATGTCGTTGACCCTATGTAAACAATTTGTTAATTCAACGTTCTGTTCGACGCCTTAGAACATTAAGACGATGTGTTCCGGTATCGGCCAATAAAACTGTCGCCATTGCGACATGTAGCGCCTAAATACATGTTTTTATGCATTCTCGAAGATTTTTAACGGGGCAGAAACGCTATTCCTGGCACGTTATGTACATTTTATGATAACCATTATCACGCGCTTATTGGTCGCGGTGGAGTTGTAAAATGTTGAACAGTTTGTTTAGCGGTTTCCCGGTGTTCTCGAGCCGCTGGGTTATTGTGCATTCTCAGTCTATCGCGGAATATCTGGCGCGCATAATGCAGCAGTGCGGAAGAAATAATAAGCGGCAGCATTTTTCGTCCCCTCCACGAACCCTCGGCGGCCTGAAGTGCATAACTCCGCACACCTTTATTTACCGTCACCTCTGCACTTTGTTTTATTTCTCGCACGCCTCGTCCGCATAATTCCACGGTAATACCTCCGCTATGCCCTAAAATCCATCCAACGCCTCCGCAGAGGGGACGCTTTCTTTACGAAATATCAGCCGCTTTTGTGCGTCGCTCTATTTTGTTCATTCTTTATAAACGGTTTTTTGTACGAATGTAATGAATGCTTTATTCGTAGGTGCGAATGCTTGAATGGCGAAGATTTCACGCGGGCGCGATATCCTGAACACAATAGCCCCTTTTATTGAATATTTCATTACGCGTACCGCTTTAGCTTCTTCGGGTACAACAGTCAGCGATAAGAAACAGAAGTAGTAGCGTTAGAAATTAATTTGTTTAATGTAAAAAAAATAGGCGCCATCCGAGACAGGCGGGTTATCTCTGGTTATTTGTCGTATCAAGTGTTTCGTTTCTTTTTACCGCCGCCGCATCAAAGGCGCCGCGCACGGTAGCGAGCTCCTGAAACCACTTTTGCTTAAACAAGAATGCAGAACTGTGTTCGTATAATCAGAAGATAATTCTTAAAACATGGATTAGAGTTCTAGGCCACCATTAACATTTTTGTACAGATTTCGGTTTAGATTTCAAAGAAATAATTTGTTATGAAGTTCGAGTTACCTATTCCACGGTACATCGCGGCATCAGATAAGGGTTTTCCGAGCATTCGTTACCGGTTTTGTTATGATGTTTGTTAACTGGCATATGGACATTAATTACCAATGTTTTTCCAGGTAGCTTAATAGGTTGTACATAAATTGAGTTTAATATGCGTGTTAGTTGAAGCGTGGAAACAATTTGTCGAGGCGGTGTGACGTCCGCGGCGACTGACCGTTTTGCATACAAACTACCGCATATAATAATGTAACAGCTATCACTCGTAAACACCTAATCGCCCTTATCGTGTATGGAATAAACAAATAACTATTAACGGCGTTAAAATTATAAATTGCCCATTTCATTTGCATGTGCCGCGACGACGCCGACGAACCCAAATTCTACAAACTTGTTTAGAGAGGACACCCGTAATTTATTATTATAATGTTTAATAATGTGCCATAACCGGAGGAACGACGGTCCTTAGTCCGAAATAATCACCAGAACCGGTCACAATATTTAAATTGTTAGTTTTTTAGACGATACATTATAATAATGTTATTATGTCACATTCTTAAACAATGTTTGTTATCGAACATATTTTTTGCGAAAATATTCATATCATTTCGTGATTTATTATTTTTTGCTTTCGAATATAAATTTTGTAGATACATTTATTTCTTGTATTTAAATTCGATATAAATTAAATTATACTGCTAAATTTAAAACAGTAGGTACTCGTGCATAAGTCAAAAAATACCACTATATCACTATAAAGTTTTAATGATGTAACACGATAGGATCACAACGAGGCATGCTCGTGGTCACTCGAACGACTTCACAGAAATCATGCAATCATATCAGCTCACATTTTAGGCAGAAGCGACAGGTACAGTAATTTAAGAGTCTGAATTCGTAACGTGACCACATCCGTACTAATTACGGCTGATTTAACAACCAAAGACAAACAAATAATTCCATGGAAATAAGCGACTAAATATTTGTATGTTTTTCAAGATAAATTACGTAGGAGTTAGAAGCCTGCGGTAGATTACCATATCTTTGTAGTTACGCACTTCTCCTCGAACGTGAATTAAAAAGGTTTTTTAGGTTCCCATGATTCGTGGACAGGTGGCGGTAGTCGGCGTCTTTGTGCTTTGATGTCGCCGCCATAAAACGCGTGCGATCTGATCTTTTTGTACGATATTTTTTTACGTTATTGATGGGTATTGGTTTAATGCCGGTTGTACTTGAATAGATTCGGTTTCGACTTACGGTCAATTTTTTTTGTGGGTACACGTTTTGCATTTTTGTAATCGGGTTTTAGTTCTATTATTTATTCAACCTCATTTCCTGTATTGCTGAGGAAATAATTTCGGTTTGCATTTCATCTTTTGCCCTGCGGAAATTCTGTGATACATATCCGTAGAGCTTCGTTACCTTTGATCAATCGTGGGAAATATTACCAATATCTATACTGGCTTATGTTGCCGACTTAGTTCGTGTTACTTGGCGTTGATAAATAAATAATGAACATATTTAGAATTATGCACCTTCTATATGATTTATTAACTTTAAAATTGAGTTCAGTGGTTCCGGAGAGTACTTCGTAAATAAAAAAATCGCTATTTCTCGTAATAGTCTTATACTAATCTAGATATACTTTACAAGAACGTACTAATAAGAACTTATTAGTAAATTGTCATTATCTTTGTCACCAGGTCTAACAGCAGAACTGTTCTACGTGCGAGACGGTCAGATCAACTTCTACGCCCTGAACTTCGTGGTTCCCGTGCCGGCGACCATAGGAGAACTGCACTTCACGTGGCAGAGCCTTACAAGACGACCGGTAAGAATCTTATTATATTAATTATAACTTTACATTTACATAATATACTAGTGGCCCAGTAGGTACATGCTTCGCTATACCGTACGACGGCGACGTATGGTCCGCAATTTATTTAATTCATTTGTTACAAAAAATGTGTAAAATGAAGAACCATTCCACAGTTTTTGTGTAAACTTTACTTAATCTACTAAATATTCCGATCAAAGCCTAAACATTTGGTTTGGATAGGTGAGCCGTGAGAAAAGCGCCCTAATGTTCGACATTAGAAACAAGTCAGTAGTGTTTATTTTATATATATATTTTTAAGTATGTTGTTATATAAATATGTAAAGAGAATAAAAAGCTTCTATTATAAAAAAAAATAAACACGGCACATGAGTGTTACGCCTCGGGCATTGTAAAATAAATGGCTCAAAGTTTTTATAACACAAAGAACTGTAACAAGATTCGTCGGTATGTACAAATAATTATAATGTTAGTTTAAGTTGAGTTACTATATTAACGTATCTATTAGAGATCCGCCCAACTTCGTCCAAGATTGATTACCGTTAATTTTGTTCTTCAACGAATACGTAACACAGCCTGTACATATCCCACTGCTGAGCATAGGCCTCTTCTCCTATTACGGAGAAGGTATGGAGCTTAATCCACCACGCTGCTCCACTGCGGGTTGGTGGATGATGCGGGTTGGAGAAAATTTTCTTCAACGAATAATATTTTTAAATCATTACGTTAAAAATGAACTTACTTTTGTAAGGCTGTATGGTTGTAATATTTGGTGTAATATATCAAGTATTTTATCCTTACCCGAACCCACAGCCATACATCACAGAACTATTCATAGATAGAGATCTATCAAGCGACATTCCGAACTCATACAATATTCACTAGTTACGTAGTTACGTGACGGAATAGCAAACAGCGTTTTAATAGACACGCTTACACCGTAAGGAATTATATCTATTAACTTCTAACAATAGATTGTGTATCTTTAATGTTAGGTGACCAGACTTTTTGATTTTGGTGGGACACTTTTATCAATTTATTTCATGACGATTATAGATGTACCCAACTTCTTGAAATATTTGTATTTTTTTAAGAATTCACAATTGACAATAATATTAGAAAACTGGAAAGTATATAATAATGATTTTCATTGCGTCACTTGATTTGAGAATTATAACTTCAAAGAAAAGGTCACATCCAATCTAGTGTCCTGCTTTACCAATATTAAAAGCTAGTTACCCTACTCTAATGGCGTACAGTGAGCTAACGGTAGAGGAATTCGTAATATATTAGGTGGTATTTCAATAGTAACGAGTCGAATCAACGGCGCCTATTCGAAACAATCGGCGACAGTTTAGGCGTTAGGTGATTTCATGTGTGAATTGAATGCTAAATATAATCACTGAATAATGCAATTATATTATCCTATCATTTTATAAAAAGTACAAAATTCTAGTTTAAGTTATGACCGTAAGCACCTCAGAAGTAAGTACTTAGAAGTAGTGCTTTTTGCTTTTAAATATTTAGCGAATAGGTATGTTTTAAAGCTAAATTCCAAAGTAAGTTTTCACTAATGAATATTAATGCGTTCTTGTTTTTCCCGAATGAGTCGTAGAAGTTTCACATTTTATTAGCTCAAGCGCGGTATACTTTGGTTTAATTAAGTTAGAGAATTTTTTCCGACTCGTCTACAGTCGCCATGTTTGTTCGCTAACACCGCTATTCTTATGATAATTTCAGACCCTTATTTGAATTTTAGATAGCTTGAATAAGTTCCGATAAGACCAACTTGTTTCGTGTTGAAATAGTACGAGGAACTATAATTGTTTCAACTTTCATAATTTGCATTTTATTGCAACAGCGACTATCGTTCGTTTATTCTCAATTAAAATCATCATTAATATTGGACTTCCCAAAACCGATCCAATTACTAAAAGGACCGCGACGTCTGTGCGTACAATTGACAACTTTCATAACAATATAAGTAGTTGCGAATATATTTGAATTTCAAATCTCAATTTGTTTATACAACGAAATCCCTATATAGTTATTTTTTACGTGAAAACACACGCCTGCGATGCAAATATTGTTTGAACGGATCCGAGCGCAGACGGCGGTTTATTTGTACGGCATCAATAAACAAATAATATGTGCATTTATTTACTTCACCCGATACGAAATAAAACAAGATAGCCAAGGTTTAAGGGATCAAATCTCACATCCGCTGCGAGATGGAGTCAGCTCGAGGATTTAACTTTGTTTGCAGAACAATATACCTACTTGTACGAAGTATTCAATGCTATATAGAACATGAACAGTTATTAAAAATAAATAAATGTAAATGGACTGATTTAAGTTTATTATAATTTTATTCGATTATTTTAAAAAAGAATGTAAACATGCTGGTATTTTAATGAGAAAGAGTAAAATACTAATTACTAATAAGGTATATTGTGACATGAAATATTCTTATGGTAGTTAAGTTTATTATTGACGATCGACACAATTGTTCTTACTAATAAGTACATCAACGTTTGCTACTCCAACGATAGTCGGTTTAATCACTTAATCCTTTTTGATCTTGAAATTCTTGCGTTATTTATTTTTTGTGTCTGTACCCTTGTCTTGTGTGTCCGAAATATTTACCGACTATATCGTAATATTCCTATTATATTAGGTAAGTTTGTCTTGTTATTTATTGTGATTAATAAACTCATATCAGATTTAGAAATCAAAAAGATAATATTATGATAACTATCAGTTTCACTGGACAAACTTATGTCAATAAAACATCTGCTGTTGCGTTATTTTGAACAAGTTAAGTAATTTATGCACATTCGAGTTCAAGTCGCAGATGGTACGGTTTTGTAGACAAATTCAGGTAAACAAAGTTATTTGGTTGTACAAAGTGGTAGTATAAATTTCAAGAGCAAATTACTGTAGGTATGTGCAGACGTTTCATCAATTTTATGTAGAATTGTAGAGGTACGCAAAATTCGCGAAAATAGTATATTTTTCTTCAAATACGTTAAGATCAAAAGTTATTTTCAACGATAAAGTCACTAAACTAAAGTTTTATAAAACTGTAGTATGTAAAGAAAAAAGTTAATAAAAATCTTATCCATTTTACAAAAGAAGTATGCACAAAAACAGTATGCAACTAAAGAATCAAAAATTCACAATGCAAATGTAGAAAATTTCCGACACGACCGAGTTCTTAGTATGCAATTTAGGAAACTTGTATGACGAAGAATTTAAAAAGTTTCTTTAAATGGTTAGGAGCGCGCGAATTTGCAATAAGACCTTAAAAGTTACTTGTATATGTATACAGAAAACCTAATGTTGGTATATGTGTGCGTGTCACATCGTTCGTTAGTGTACAATTGTACATGCACATATACTGTTTGCGAGTATTGACTTAATGATTCCTAGTAAGTATAATTTGATACGTAGACCACCTGCTGACATTTTTCTCCACTACTATGCGATCGATTAAAATCTATAACAACTATTTAAATATAAATTGAATAATTCTCTGTTTATTTGATTTTGTTTAGATAAGATAACAATTTTATGGCGGAAGACACACAGCACTATATAGCTAGACTACTACATAATGTACTACATAATGCGTGCGTAGCGCGAAACAACAAAGAACATTAAGTTTTTTTTAGTTAATATTAAAATAATAAAGCATAAGCCTGCTAAGCAGCTACAAACAGCTATCTCCAATCCGAGAGCCGATTTAAGATAATTGTATTCGGTCAGTTCTTTGTTAGGAGGCGGCCTCTTTGACCAGTCAGCAAATGTTTATTAAACGGTTACGCGCAATGAGCGGTTACCATTGTCTGTGCGCCGCCGAGTGATAATGTTTAATTAGAGACCACGGTGTCGCACCTTCGTTTACGAGCCTTCGCATGCCTGATGAAGGCAAAGGGCCCGCGGAACTGTTTGCCTATTTGTTCTACCATTCATGTGCCGCTATGATTAGGCACTGTAATGAGGGTGTTGAGAGGTACATGCGGCTCGTTACGCGGTAAAATGAATGGTTTTTATGATGTTTGCTATAATGATAAACCTATACTTCGCAATCGAAATAGGTTGTTTTGTACTTTCAAGTTACAGCTATCTGTCAATGATGTGGTGACACAAATCCAAAGTCGATAGAAGGTTAGATTGTATAGGCTCCATATAAGATCCGTGATCGCGGTGGGTCACCGACATTTGATCCGCTTGACACGGCCGTGGGTCGCATCTCGTTTAGGTTCGCCCGTCCGTCAATCGCAGTGATACAGTTATATCGTGATGTGCTGGGCCGTTAGGTATGCACGATCATTTATTGCTGCCATTTAGGGTAAACATGTCATATTTGGTTACGGATTGGACGTGACATATGGTTTAGATTTGTTTATACATATTCCCTTATAAGAAATATCTATACATATTAGTCTAATAAAGTCATTATAAGAAATAATCATGCGATATCTTATAAGTTTTGTTTTTGTTGCAGTTACCATACATATTACACGTCGATGTGGGCAAGAACGAAGACGTGTTACACACACCAACGCTTAACATCTCGAGCTCGGGTTTTGTGCCAACAGAACCACAAACATGGCGAGTAGACTTACCATGTACAGGCACAGTTTCCGCCGAAGTGCCTGTTACCATTTCCCTCAACGTATCTACCGGTTCCTCATCGACTGCTTTGCTTTTCCGACGAAGGAAAATATGTCTTAAAGAAGCGCCTAGACCGGCTGTAAGAGTGGACAGTGTGCCTTATGCGGCAACTTCCGCTGATATTTTCTATGCAGGCGCAGGATGCGCTGGCGGTGCGCTTCTAATCGCTGCCGTCGCTGCTGCAGCGTGTAGGGTACGAGCGAGAAAACTTCGTAGAGCAAGAAGTGACGAACAAGATGGTCATGCATTTTTACCTGATTCGTCTTGTAAGTCAGCTGCTAGTTACACCAGTTACCGGCGACCCACTTCCTTACCCGCTGTGGCAGCGGAGGAGAGAGCCAGAGATTTACAACAGAGAATAGCAGAGTTAACGATTCAAAGGTGTCGAGTGAGATTGCGATCAGTGGCTATGGAAGGAACTTTCGGCAGAGTATACAAAGGCACGTATGCTGATGAAGAGGGTAGAGAACAAGAAGTCCTAGTGAAGACTGTAGCTGAGCATGCGTCTCAAGTTCAGGTATATTAAAATAATATTAATTATTAATAATATTTATTCATTTTTTATTTAAATATATAGGACGTTAACTAATTATAGTTTATTTATTTAGGTATCGCTTCTTCTTCAAGAAGGCTGCATGCTATATGGACTTCATCACGAGCGCGTCTTATCTGTCTTGGGCGTCAGCATCGAAGACCAAACAGCTCCATTCCTACTTTACCCATGGAGTTCTGGATGGAGAAATTTAAAGCAATTTCTGCTAGCGTGTCGAGGAGTGAATTTCGGAGTAGCAGCTAACGGGCCGCCCCCTCCTCCTTTAACAACACAGCACGTCGTCAGAATGGCATTACACGCTTTAGATGGCCTGGCGTATTTGCACTCGCAACACGTACTCCATAAAGATATCGCAGCAAGAAATTGCATGTGAGTATTGAGTCATTATATTTAATCTTTTTTAATTGCATTGTTCATTAAGTTAAATCAAGTTTTTAAATACCAATTATGTTCTTATAAAGTAGAGCCTACTTGTGTTGGATAATAAATATTGTAATATTTTGGGTACTTGGCCAATACTTGTTTTTAAATTATGTTATTATCAGATTAAAGATTTTTTGTTGTATTGTGTCTTTAAAAGAAATGACTTGATATTAATCAATGATGAATAATAACGACACATTTTATATTTTTTCACAAGAACTCAATGCCTAAAAGATAAACAAAAAAATAACCCCATATTTTGTCAACAGTGTGGATGAAAATCTACGAGTGATGATCGCAGATAACGCATTATCCCGCGACCTATTCCCTGGCGACTACCATTGTTTAGGCGACAATGAGAACAGGCCGATTAAATGGCTGGCTCTGGAAGCGTTATCTAAGAAGCAGTTCAGCCCTTCAGCGGATGTGTGGGCGTTAGGAGTGTTATTATGGGAGTTGACCACTTTGGCTCACCAGCCGTACGCTGAAGTGGATCCCTTCGAAGTGGCCGCGTACCTGAGAGACGGGTACCGGTTGCAGCAGCCGGCGAACTGTCCTGACGAATTGTAAGTGTAAATTATTGGCTTGAAGCTATTGTTTTATTTTAATAATATTTTATATATTCGTTTGGCTTGGGAAATATCATCAGAATAGAATAGAAAAAAACATTTTTTTTGTAGAAACTTACGCCCTAAGCATAGGGTTGTTTTTAATTAACCTTAATAATTACTTTGGTTTCGAATTGGTTTTATGCCAACATACAGGGTAAATAAATGTTATTTATACATACTTTACTTCATATAAAAACAACAGTGAAATGTTTCGATTGACGAGCTTATTTAAAGAGAATTAAAAACTTAATATGGTCGTGCGACTAATCGACTGCTTAATCAGTATCTATCGACACATAACCATCTAGGGCCGCTGGATATCTTTATTTACGTATATTCTTTTTTTCCCTAGATTCGCAGTAATGGCCTACTGCTGGGCGATGTCGCCAGACGACCGGCCCACACTGCCGCAGCTACAGATCTTCCTCCGAGACTTCCACACGCAGCTGACGAGATTCGTCTAGACATTCCCCACAGACTATCCAAAGACGACAATAATATACTAAATTAGTGAAATAGTGAAACATATAGTGGACACGAGGCCTTACATTAGTGACGTTCTAGTGACGAGTATTAAAATGAGGCGCGGACATGAAAGAGACTGATTTTATAGTGTTTATTGAATTGTAAATTATATCTACGTGTTTATATCGCCGTCGCGTGTTTTTGTTTCTATTTCTCCAAGGACTCCAACAAGAATAAGAAGACGCTTTCACAATATGCAATAATATTTTCGCCGCGGAAAAATAAATCAACTTTACGATCGGTTATCTGTGTCAGTTTAACGTTCGGGAATATTGCGTAATGTTTCTGCTTTGTTAAGCCGTGGACAGACAGGGCGATTTTGAATACGCGTAGTCTGGTTTGTTTACACTAAAATGCGCCATTCATACATACTGCAGCAGTATGTACCCTTTTAGATTGCGTCTGTCGCATTTAACCTAAGTACGAATTAGCTTATCAATCGTTGCTAGCGTTTAGCTACGCGTTTTTAATGTGACAGACTACGTGTACTCAAGAACGCCCAGTCCGTAAATGGCTTATTACAAATAGTTCACGTATTGTAACGAAATAAAAATAAAAATCTGCGACGGCGTATGTGTATTGTAATTATTATTTCAAACCTCACTACTGCCATATTAGCGTAAAAGAGTATAATGTAAATATCGTTAGTTTAAACATTTTAATACGTATATTGAATGTGCCTCGGATTTTATGAGAGATTTAGAATTTTATTATTGTTCCGTTAAAGTATTAAAAATTTCGATTAAGACTGGATTTTGTATCGATTTAATTATAAAAAATAATAATGACATTAAATGTTTATTGATAATAATTAAATCTTTAAGAGTACTCGATTTTTAATATTTCCGCCAAATAATAAATCTTTAGGCGCTATAGGTACAAAACTACGAATCTAGTGTAAATAATATGTTTTGGTACCAACATTGATTTATGAAACTTTTTGACTATTTTCACTCGCACAGATTATAGACTTTCTATTGGCCTACAGTTTTAAGGATTTTTAGATTATATAATACGTACATTTTCACTTGATCTCAGACGTTACTCTACTCTTATCAATAACTATTGGACAATAGAAAATATATAACTGGCGCGGCTCTTAAGAGTATTAAAATAAAATTAATTTTGTATTGTCATGTATTTAATTTAAATATTAAAAATTTGCGAGGTATTAGTCGATGTGCCAAACATAACGAGAATTCCCTTCGTATCAACAAAAAATCTAATTGTAAAAAGCATGGTTACAATCATTCAATAGTTTAGTCGGATTTCAATGAATATGACAAATCAAAATAATCGCATATTCTAATAAATTACTAATAACAGGATTGATTCATTATAATTTCATCGATAAAAATGGTAGAACAATACAAATTGAATTTGCTCTGACTAAACTATTGATGGATTGTAACATGACACTAAAATACTAAATAAAGTAAATAAGGAAAACATCTTGTAGTTAACAAGATGTTTGATGTTAAAATAAATGTTGTCAACGAATTTATTTTTAAACCAACTGAAAGAGGTATTTTTTTTTTGTTTAAACATAAAATTGAAAATTGATTAAAAATAACGTACAAGCGATAGTGACTTAATTTTTTGAAAATAAAGGTTGTCATTCTCTGTTTATTATGCAATTTGGGTTTGTTTCTTTTCTTTGAACAAAATCAATATTATTTTCGCAGAGCTTTGGTTTCTTGGGATGACATTGCCTGTCATTTGACGGCTGATTTATGTTTTCACAAGACGTCATTTACCTTGTCTATGGAAACAGTAAGGTTTCCTAGAAGAATAGTTTTACGACGTTAACTATTTAGACGCGAACTTTGCAGCCACAATTTGACAGCCCGTACTCCTAAGAAACCAATGCATGAGTGTTATCGCTTTATCAAACCAGTATTATTTCCTACGTACAATACAGTTAATTAAAAAATTTAATCATAGTTGATTTTCTATATCGAGATGTACCGGTTGTCACATACGTAATGATGGACGGAGCAAGTTAGACGTACTTGCGCAAGTTTGATTATATTATTGTTTATTGATCTCTTTCAATATCATATTTGCGCAACGATAATTAAGTTCAAACTTGTGCAAGTATTTATGTGTATATTACGTGTGCAGCCGTTGTAATGTCGATAGACTTTTATTTTGAAATAAAGGTGATTATGACTAGATTATGACTTATAGTGTTGTACCTTTGTGTATTTTGTAAATTATTTGAGATTTGTAAATTTGTAAATAGTATAAAAACGATATGTCAATATACGAGTGAATATATTGCGTTGTTTTATTATCTTAATGCTTATTACTTAGGTACCTATATAATAAACAAATTGAATTCTTTTGAAATTAAACTGACAAAAAGAGGCAAACACCAAGAAAAAATACTCAGTGGATGACTTCGAATTTCGTGGTAGGTACCTATATGTAATTCTGGGAATAACTTCTTCTCTCAGCCTCTCATATGACTTAAATTTAATTTGCCAACTTGTAGGAATAGGTACAAAGCATTAAGTCGTAATCGTAGATCGCGTATCATTTTATATCATAAACTATCAGACACAATAAAAAAACTGAAAAAGAGACACCCATAAATATTAATAGATAATTAATAGGTAATCACAATATTTTTACTTTAAGATATTTAATTACAGAAATTATTTTTCATATTATTGTTACTATAAGCTTTTTCACAAATAATAATCATTAAAAAGATAAAATGTAGGCAGATTAATTTTGTTAACATAAAAAGATATACGTAGAGTTGCAGTGAAAAATAATACTTAATTTTTTCAAACCAAAATATGATCGACTTTTAATAGATTTTTTCCAACGAGTTTTTTATTTCTTTTGTCAATTAGACTCATGATTATTATGGTTTTAATTTGGATCAACATTATTAATAAGTAGATTATATTTTGATTAAAACAATTATAATGTCAGAAAGATTTCAATTGCTTTGCATTGTACGACGCACATAACAATCAAGACAACCTCCTGTTTCTGAAGTTGACTAAAATAAATCTCTTGCGTTCAAAAAGTATTTTAGTTTTTTGTATTATAAACATTTATGATCTTAAACAATTTTTATTTACTAAGTACCTATTTCTTAGATGCAATAGTGAGTATACTATTTAGTATACAAGTCCTTAGGTACCGCCAATTTACCTATATTATAAATTAATGCAGCATTATACTACTAATATGCACAAAAACATGATAAAAAAATGAGTCATCATCATCTGATTAATTTGCGGTTATCAAGATTGCACCAGTTAATTTTTAAATACAAAAAAGGCTTATTCATTTAAAGACTACGACAGCAAATATAAAGCCATGATCAAAGAAAAAATGTATTTACATGAAAATTGTTTAAATAAAATCATTGAATGTGTAGCGTTATTATTAAAAAAATACTTATTTATAAAAAATGTGGCGCCTGATAATTTTAATCATGTATAAATTATCAAATTCTAAAGAGCATAATCTGTAATTATGAAGCCCTCATTGATGAAAAAGTTTGTATTTAATAAAAAAATATGTACCTATAAAGATTTGACGCCTGATAAAATTTTATTATTAATAAATTATAAATTTTTAACGAATATCTGTAATTATAACGTCATTAACTTTGGTAAAGTTTGTTATTTTACAAAATTATTGAAATTAAAATTGTTTTCATAAAAAATATAACGAATGGTAAACATTTTCTTAAAAAAAAAAGAAATCAACCACTAGGCCCCGACGAGATTCGAACTCGTGATCTCCTGTTTACTAGACAGGCGCTTTAACCAACTAAGCCACGGCGCCTCTGACGACTTTGTCGAAATTAGCGTCCAATTGATTGAAGGTAAAAAAATGTATATTGATAGTATAATACGTTTGATATTAACATAATAATATTTGTTCTAGAAAGATAGGTAGGTACTATAAATACAACTGATTATGTATTATAATAATTTCGTTTATACAGCTGAGAAAACTTGTTTTCGAAAAATGCATTTAAAACTAAACAGGTTTTATGTCAAGTTTATAAATTTTTTGAGTAGGTATATACCTATATTACTTGAGTATATTAATTTATATTTTTAGAACCACCTAAATAACGAAGAAATAGTTAATTATATGGAATAATTATAGCACCACCATGAATCAAATGTCAACTGGTATTAACAATAACCTGTTCTTGTAACATTTAGAAAACCTCAAGAAATAGGTAACGACTGGTAAAAGTCGAGTTTTATTCACCTACAAATTTTATAGACCTCATAAAACGAACTTAAGGACTAACATGACAATTCGCCCGGATACCAACCCACGCATAAACAATAGCCTCCCTTTTTTCACAATGGTAAAGTTTTTATTGGGCTATTGATTATTATTTTTTATCTTATCTCTCTGATTAATATTCTTCGGACGCGTTAACTAGAATCAAATTCCAGCAATATTTTTTGTTTTAATCCATACTCTACGCGTCGCTATATTTTTTGCTTGTTACGAAACAATGAGCAATACTAATATAATAAGATGTGAATTATTTCATTGTATCTATAAATGAATAATCATTTATACCTATTATTATGTTTATCTTATACCTAGTTAGTTAACAAAGTGATTGAAACATGCATTGTTGTGTTTTTTTTTGATGTGGAGAAAATTTTTCAAACAATGAAAAAAATAGCGATTGAATAAAAATGGCATGGGTTGGCATGGCAAAGTTATTATGTGGGTTTGGTAATTGGTAATACGGACCTCATAATTTATTAATAATCCTAATTAGGTCATAATTCATTGTTAATAACCTTTCCAATAATTAACGTTGTTGTCTATTTAAAATTATTTCTTAAAACATATTATGTTGCGATTTAGCAACCAGAAGAAATGAAAACCTTTGAAGGATGTAATACATGGCTTAAAATAAATAAATATGAATCAGGTACCAGAATCATACGGTTTTATTTAATAATTCAATTAAACAGTTCAACTATATCATACAATCGTTTATAACAATTGTTAATAAAATTCATATGCTATGTAATGCGGTCATGTAGTTATAAATTACGATCATTCATTCAACCCATTTAAGAACCATACTCATCTCAATAGACATATCTTTTCATATGAGTATAAATAATTGTATATGAGTATATGAGTCGTACCCAACTTTACGTATACTTTATAAGCTTTTAATATCATGTTTTTATTTACACACAGCTGTTTTAAGAATCATGTTTTTGAACGGTCTCTCGCAGCAGTCGTGGCCGAGCGGTTAAGGCGTCTGACTAGAAATCAGATTCCCTCTGGGAGCGTAGGTTCGAATCCTACCGACTGCGAACATTCTTTTAATTTTCAATTTCGTTTTATGTCAAATATATCACGTATATAACCATTATCGAGACGTTTATATTCTCAAATATCGTTTTATAGCAGTCGTAACCCACTCGTAGATAAAAGGAGGGTTTTATTGCTCGTATGGCCAATATTTGAGTACGCCGTTTCAATGGCCGATCATTTGATGTATTCCCATAAAAATCGCCTCATAGAGTACTGCCAGTCACGAGAAAAAGTACAATATTTATCGGTACTTAAATTTTATATCGCTTATAACGTTGGAGTTATTATGGACGTTTAATTAAAATGTTTTGTGTTCAAGTCGTAAATAATATACTTCGTAGTGTTTAAAATAATTTAATAAGTGATTTGCTTTTGTTTGTGGTTTAGCCTGTGTGTGTGCATGGGAATAAAATATAACTTAGATCCGTTCCCGAGCTTCAAATGCTTATTTTATAGATAAAAATTTTAGTGAGGACAAAATGATTGTTAATCATAATAAAAAAGGTTTGGATTTTTATTTTTTTATATAATGGTAGCAATATCATTGGCTTTTCCCATATCAGCAACAAAATTTTGGTATTGACCAAATTTTTGCAAAACATAGGTAACTTCTGCACACGTAATTTCTGCTACGAGTAAATTATTATTCAATTTATATATATATATTAAATATTGTTTCGAATTTTTTATACGCTCCTGTGTTATAAACGATTACTTTTAAGTGCGTCAACTGAATATGATAATAAGCCTGCTCATAAAATTGTCTGTTTTCTGAAATAGAATAGTTTTGATTATTTCTTTAAAAGTGAAGCATATTATGTAAGTATCTAAACTATCAATACTCTGTGACAAAAAGGCTAGTCCGGCAATTTTTACCGAAAACCATCGGCGAAAAATGTAGGGCGTTTCTAATAATGAAAAAACTCGCAAAGTGTACATCGATCCTCCATTATTAGGTTCAGTGGCAAATAACATTTTGTTTTACAATTACATAAAATAGGTACATAGCTTTAATATTTGGAAAATTATTTTAATTAAAATACATAATCTACTGTTAAATGTACTTTGTATCTAAGTAGTTTTTTTTTGCTTCAGTGTCTTCATAAGGATTTTAGATAAGCCGTTTAACTAATTCAATACACAGCCTTGTTAATCCAATAATCACATTTTTTTTAATTTATACTACCTACTCATTGTAGAGACAACGGTACAAATCTATTCAGCCTAAAAAAAAGCTTAACCTAAACGGATTATACACGATAAAAAAAGGTGTAAAAACAAAAATTTTGGTGACGCATCCCCAAATCCCTCATACAAAGGGTCCGATCCCCTATTTGTTGGTACACAATTAATTATCGCGAGTAATTAGCGGTAAAGTGGCACGTTTTATTGTTATACCTGCTTGTGCCGGCTACAAATAACGCTTAATGGGTGATCAATTCGACTGCTTTAGTTCACAAAACCATTACGCTATGCATTTGTCGGAAAAATTAATTATTGAGCTTACCCTCGTGATGTGTAGCTAAGTATTTTAGTGATAAATGTTTTGTTATTGACGTGTTTTTGTGACACCAGCGTAGGTATTTTAATTATTTTCTAATTTAAAAGCATTGTCCTCTAACACCTCAATGAGGGTTTGGAACGGTGTCATTCTAAAGAATATTTATGCTAAGTTTAAGGTTTACGGATTCAATTAATAACCACTTCTTTCACACATACTACACTACTCTACTTACTTATAGAGATGATAAGAAGAAGGCGAAAAGTAGAAATAAGAAATATGTATGTGTTTTGAGTGTTAAGTTAATATACCCACTCATTTTAAACTTTAGCATAAATTACGCATCTAAAGGCAAAAAGCTCAGTGTTTCCTCGAAGATACATAAAAATTTAAACACAAAATACATCACCTCTATCATAATTGTTGCCAGCGCTGTTTTGTATTAAATAGACCCATTAATTTCGTGACTGCGCACATTTCGCGATCGCGATAAGCGCGTCTGGCACTCGAAATTTCTGTATTTCCGCACATTTACGGAGAAAATGGAGAAATTCAACGGTGGCAATGAAGTTTTAGTTATGTTGTGGGGCAGTAATTACTGATCGGATTCTTTGTGGGGAGATACGGCATGCGCGGGGTAGCAAAATGAGAATTTCTGTGAGATTATACGGCTTAGTTATCACGCCGAGAGATTGAGTAATCCCTGGAATAAAGATACACGGGTACAAGAAACAAGGAGTTTAGTGGTCTAATCTTTTTAAGGTATTATCTTATGTAAACACAACCAGAAGAAGGAATAAACTGTATTTTTGATAGTGGCTGAAGTTTGGAAAGGCACCATTGAATTTAGAATCTCTACTTGTCGTTATGCTTACTTAGCAGCAATGACTACAATGTTTTAAAGGCTTAGTTATAATAATATATAACAAAAACTATCAATTTCAGTATTATTCAGTATCCTGAATCTTATCTACTTTAGGTGACAATGACACATCATTGAAATACTAAAAACATTCGATATTAACGCGTACAGTGATCGAAATACAATCTACATGAGATTTAGAAAGAATGGAATGAACTCCGGGAGCTGTGTGGGGTTCGCATGTAACCTCAAGGGACAGGATATACTGCACCGTCAAACAAAACAAATGAATTGGAATTAAATTGTTGCCCGTAATCCCATTTGGAAAGACTGGAAACGAGTTTACTTGATTATTTTGCAAAGACACGTAGGTATTAGATTTTTCTCCGCAATGATTTGTTACTTCTAGTTTTATGAACTTTGTTTTAACATAATTAATATGTCTCGGTAAAAGGGAAGCTGCGTTGTTGATAAAAAAAAAACAAATTTAAAAATTAACTAACGCGACCCCGTAGTCTAATTTACATTAAAATGCCCTCAAGAAAGTAATGTAAAATAATTTTCCTCGAATAAATTAGTTTTTAACAAAGAAACTTTTAAATTGTATCTCGTTGAACGACTTCTAAAGAGTAATCAAGAAAAAGTTTCAGCGGTAATTGCATTGTATTAAAATACAAAAAAGATGAAGAAATCCACAAGATTCTGTTTCGATATTATAATAACAAGACAAATAAGAACTCGACTTGCGAACTCTTAAATTTATCTACGAGAAGTTTTAAACTACAAAGTTCAACGTTCAGTGAGAAAAACAATGAGGAAAATGGGGTATGGAATCGTATAAAATTCTCTCACTTTTACCGGATGAGGGGTAGGGGGGAGGTTACATAATCTGTCGTCACGGATGATTGATGCGAGGCTTGCGTTTCATGATATGGTAAAACGCGTTCTTGTAATATTTTGTAGGATCTTTTAGGAAATTAGAATCTTCATATCTTAAAGTCGACGTAATATATCAGTAGTAAGGTAAGTGATACAAATAAGGCCTACCTAATTTCAAACACTCAAAATTTGATAAATTATTCGGAGAAGGTGATTAATAAAAGCGTGAACTTCTTTTTTGGTTAATATTTTATTATGAATTAAGTAAACATTATATAATCTTCAATCAAAAATCAACTAAAATGAGATAATTGTAAAACCTTAGCTTTAGGCCTTTTTAAAAACTAGTGACTTAATTAAGCCTACATATTTAAAGTATAAGAATATTGTTATTAAACTATCAATTATTGTAAAATTATGTATTTCTGAGTTTTTTATCACGTTTTCATGAGATCCTTGTACAACTTTTTAATTTATGTAACTAAATATTAAACTTAAATTGCTAGTCAGACTTGAAGTCGTATAGTAACAAGAAATAAAGAATACTATGGAAAACAACATATCTATTCGAACAAATATTAGAAAATGAACATATTTTCTCAAAAATATTATTAATTATTTAAAAATGAATTATTTTTTGTAGGCCTTATTTAAGCAAGGTAACAAAATAAGGCCTCAAAAAATAACACCAATAGCGTAATTTACTTATAAGAAAGTTGTAAGGTACGTTAATCAGTCTTATTAATAATAAATAAGTAATAATAAGTAAGTAATAACAGAAGTAGCAATAAAATCAATTTTCTTGACAGTTAGGACATACAAATGGGTCGTGATCACTTTTTGTTAAGCCGACACAATCTTCGTGGTACCACTGACAACACTCTAGGCATTGTCTCATATCTGCAATCCTCTCCTCTTCACAAGCAAGACAGTACCACTGTTCTTTATCTTCAGTTGATTTTGGTTTAATCTTCCGTTTCTTCTTTTGTTCGTAGGTTTCTTTGGTAGTTTTCTTTCCTTTCTTTGTGTTCTTCGATTTTTTCTTATTTTGTTCTTTATTTGTATTAAATAAATCTTTCGTAACTCTCTGGCCTTTATAATTTAAAGCCTTTTTACGTGCACGGCTCTTAACCACGCCGTAGTTTGGTGTAGGCATTAATTGTTGGAAATCAGTCTTCATATTTCTAGCAATCTTTGCTAAAGGTTGGTCATCTTCAGTGTCTTCGCCATCAGACTTAGTGAAAGTATTGTAATTAGGATTTACATTCTCGATGTCACACTCTGTGTCTGAAGAAGAATATATTCTTAAGCGTTTCTGGGGGATAGGCCTGCGTATAAATGCGTACATATTTTCTTCTTCAGACGCTATACTGCACTGCTCATCTTCTGTACTATCACTATATTCTACAAGTCGGCGGGTAATCTGTAAACCGCTTGGCCCGGGAAGATTTTCGACACAATCTTGGTTGGTGTACAAGTTGGTGTACTGCATTCTATTGGGGAAAAAGATGAAAATACTCGAAGATCAGGTGGGGCCGGGGATAATGGTAAGGATTTTTCGGCATTGATCAGTTTATCCAAATACTGAAGGTTCAGGATGGGCGATGATTGACGTGAATCAATATCTGTTTCAATATTTGTATCGGATCCTGTTAAATTTACTTGAGGTCTTACGTTTGTATTTATTACTTCTGAAGGTACAACGCAGTCGTTTGAATTATTCTCACTGATAGGACGCTCTGTTAAGATGGAAGGAGCAAAAGCAGTTTCAGGTATTGCATTAACGTTTAATGGATAAAGTCCAGTTGCTTTGAATCCACTTGTTATATTGTCATAGGTCATGCTCTTTGCCCAGACTTTAGATAAAATTGCGTTAAATCGAGTTTTAGTGATCTTTTGGGCTTGTGTTTGGTACATATATTGTAGAACTTCTTGATCCCAGTACGATTCAAAAGGTTTATAACAGGCTTTGTCAAGAGGCTGTAATTCGTGTGTCGTATTGGATGGCAAACAGTAAAGGACAATGTCATGTTTTTCAGCTGTTTCGGCAATGCGAAAATCTAGATGGCATTTGGCACCGTCAAAAATGAGAAGGCATTTTCCAGGAGTTTTATACTTCGCTAGGTGTTCGATAAAAACAATAAACAATTCTGTTGTCATACTGCCTTTAGGTGCCATGTGGACAATTGATCCTGGAGGCAAATTGTCATCATACTCCGGCTTCTTTCTTTTTCCCTTAAAAAGTATCATGGGGGGTATAGGATTCCCTATAGCATTAACACATCCCACAAGAGTAACATTCTCACCATGCTCAGAACCCAGCATGTGCACCCTTTTAGCACCCTTCTGAGCAATCACTGTTTGTTGATGATGTAATGTTAGCCGGCAGCCCTTCTCGTCCATATTATAAATTTTCTCCGGATGGTAATGAAGATCTAACTCATCATAAAGCTTACGAACTTCATGAAAATGATGAGCGACAATAACCTTATTTAATTTCTGGGCTCGAGCTGGGTTTAGGAATTGTGCTTTTCGTTTTGCTAAGCTGGGATTTCGTTTTAAAAATAATCTTAACCAGCCTTTTCCTGCAAGTCCTGTTTTTTTGTTGAAATTATTGTCAATATTGAATTTTTCGCAAAAAGCAAATGCTTGAATCCGAATCATTTTTGGAGTCAGAGGTATTCCTATATCAGAAAATTTTATTATACGGCAAACGAAATCTTTTTCTTGTTCTTTCGTAAATATAGCGTTTCTGCCTAAGCTCTTATTTAAAATACCACTTTTAAGATGATTTCTAATGGTTCTTCTCGGCACGCCATATTGCGCCGAAGCTTTGTATGTTGACAGTCGTCCAGAACGTACATCATTAACTGCCGCTCTCAAGCTTTCATCAGACCACGTAGCCCGTTTTCGAGGAGACATACTGACAGGAATCAATCTGTAAAAAACACAATAATGCTAAAATTCAACAGAATTTCTAACAAGGCCTACGGTTACAAATAAGGCCTATTCAAAAAGTAGGCCTTATTTCGTACCATATACCTTATACATGTTATACGCAATAATTAATTCACATATCCTAAATAATACAAAATAAAGTCATAGTTACCTTTTCGATGAGTTATAATGTGAACCGTGTACATAACTTTAAATAAAACTCTAAAAAATAACGTAATAAAAAATTATAGAAATTACGACAAATTTATAACACTCAATGAAAACGACCGTCGTCCACGAACGACCGACGAACACTGGCGCTGTGAGCGTGAGCGGGCCTCTCGCGCAATATTTGCCGAATTGTGGAGTTGTAGTCTATACGTTCGTGCAATATATATTTGATGTAAATACATTAAACGACTTTTTCGCACTATAGGCCTTATTTAAGCATAGGCCTTATTTGTATCAAGTACCTTATTTATTTATTTGTACTTCAATTATTTTGGTTATAAATAGACAGTGAATATAAATTGTTGCAATATAAATACTCAAGACACGTATTAGATATATCGTTACAAGAAAGTCCAATACTAATTTAACTCGGAAATAATATCCTAAGTACATAAATAACTTAGAAAAAATAAGAATTATGAAATTCTATACTCTATAACACAATTCTGTATAAGTTAGGTTAATCCACGACAATCAAATTATCTACGACACTGATGAAATATCTAAGAATCTCATTTAGGTATCAAAGTAGATGGAACAACTTATTTTAATAAATTATCAGCGTATATTCAAATACCTACCTACCGAATTATAACCTTTTTGCTTCCAAGCGACTTATATCAAGTCGTTCACATCTTTATCGATATCCGACTTAGGCTTCCTTTGTTCTTTATGAAACCCTCTGTAAGTAGGTTAAGAATCGATTTACATATATATTATGAACAGGATAATATACTACAATATTAGTATTATATAAAATTAAAAAATAAATGATTTTATTGATACGGTTTTTAGAGACAAATAAAAATTGAAAACGTAGGTACCTATCACAAATGAGCTTATTCATAAGAAAGATTGCATACACGAAAATTCAACCAAAAAAAAATACCTGCTTATGGTTATTATTTTCTACGAATATAGCGAATCTATAATGACACTTAGACAACTCAAATACATCAAACTATCAGTTGTGTCAAAAAATAAAATATTTTTCCATATTCAAAGACATCACCCCTCTTTTGGGCACGTGAGATAAATTAATATCAATATTTCAAATCGTCGGAGATAGTGCAATTCCGCGTAAGTAGCATGTGCTTAAAAGCTTTAATTTTAAACAATATATTATACTATGTCGTTGAAAATGGACCTTAAAGCAAAATGTACTTACGCGGTTTTTCACTATCCCTGACGAAATATATCAAATGAATCTAGCTAGAAATAAAGGTATTGTAAGAACCATAATATATTAACAATGCTCAATAAATTGACAACTAAATCATCATTAGAAGAAGAGATATAAAAACTATTTGCGCAATTGTAAACGATATTCCGAACTAAGATGAGTCTCCAGCCGCATGATGGATTGCGCCAGCATCAGGTGCGGCGATCAATCACTCTCGGTTTTAATCAATTTATCCAGCCATCTATAAAATTGTACGAGATTTATTATTTCTTGTCCCTCTGCCGGCTAAGCGATACTCTAAAGTGTTAATTCGGATGATAGATCGTTAAAGATATCGGCTAATCCATTTGAAAGTTACATGTTTGTTGAGTCGACGATTTAATTATGGATTTAGATTATTTTGTTTTGTTTATAGCATTATTGTATAATATATAATCATCGAGTTATACAGATATGTCGTGGATAAGGAACACTTGTTCTTGGTATAATTTTGAAGAGAGATCATCACTAATAATCTACAAACTTCTCTTTGCGGTGTTTCGCTATAAATTTAGGTTTATCCAAAAATCTGTAGACCTCACGTGGCATATGCATTTTGAAGTGAATTTGCAGATGCTATGCTATGAGTGTCAAAAAATCATTTGATTTGACCCAAAAATAAAACCCTTACTAGAAACCGTGCCATACTGGTTCCATGGAAAAGATTTGAGGGGTGCCATCTGAACCTAAACCAGCTGTTAAATGACAGGCAACGAGAAAGCTTTGACAAAGAAGAGAAGAAACAAAGGTTGATTAATAAAATACGAACATATTTAATAATTTACTTAACTGATAAATAAAGTTATTTTATATTATAAGTATAAACATAATTGAATTTGTCATGACGAGTAATATTTATTCTTAAATGAAAGGTTTCCATAGAATTAAAAAACAAACATTCATATTTCATATATTCAAATTCAGACAAAACTAAAGTACGAACGTGAACACAGAAGGCCATAAAAACAACTAACGTTGAACTAAATAATAAATATTAGTTTACCGCAAAAAAATTCGAACCGACAAACATTTTTTAAACTAATTAATCATGAAGCCCTATTTTTGAAATGTGGTTAGCCGAAATTTTTAAAGCCATCCATTATCACCATATTTGCTCGAACATAAAGGTGACACTTCATTTTCCTTCACCCAGCCCTTTTGTAAGGATCCCTTCAGGTTTGCATAATAAATGTTCGCTCCTGTGCTCTTCATGCCCCTCTGAATATTCGCCGGATTAAGGAAAGGGTTATTGGAAAGCTTTACATACAATTCCGATGTTTTCAAAAGGTAAGCAATCTTGTGTATTCAAGACGTCGTTTCAGAATTGCTATCGCATCTTGTTGTGCTATTGAAGAATACATCGCTTAAGGTTCCATATTCATACTAATGCTGATGCGAAAGTATTCATATCTTTTTTTGTTTGTTGTTTTTCATTGTGTACATATGTTTATTCCTCCAGGAAGGACAAAAAAGTTTGGTCAAAAGACATTAAATGAAATTTTAATGATTTTAAAACTGTTAGTAATATTAAATTATAAAACACTAGCTTTACCCGTGGTCGCGTGAATATCGTCTATTTTCCAAAACGTTTTCCCTTCTGTACCCATAATCTACGTACGACATATAAGGCTTTGAGGAAGGACATTCCTACGTTGTTTGATATTTGATGTTGGTTCAGTGGTTTAGGCATGAAAAAATAGGCAGACTTCCTTTAATAAGTTTACGTTTCAGTAATTATATGTATAGGTATTGACGACAGTGTTGGCGCAGTGGTCACTGCTACTGACTGAAGCGCTAACGGTCGCGGGTTCGATCCCCGCTCGTGACAGACATCTGTATTGGCCATATTGATGCCTGTCGTGGTCTGGGTGTATGTGTCTGTGTTGTGTGTGTGTTACGGATTCCCGACACAAGATTCAATGATCTTACGGTGGAGGGGGGGGGGCGTTGAGTGTAAATCGTTATTCCGTACTATTATTACAGTATGTTCCTGCCTATGTACCTATATATTTAACGAATAAACTCAAGAACCTCTTGGCAATGATTCGAAAATACATCATGATTTCAAAACATTTCCCATTAGACTGCTTCATTACTCCTGATCAACATTAGGCTTTTTAAAACTTTTGTTTGATCCGTGCGAAGCCGTGCGAAGATTATCCGCGAGCAATCAAGTCCGTAGCTCGTAGACAATAAGTAAAGATTTACCTTTTTAAGCATGAGCATTTACTTCATTCCTCTTTTTAGTATCGTGAAAACATCCAATCATATGGAAATTCAAACTGGCTTTTCCACATAGTGTAGTGAAGTGTGAATTTTAATATTCTGCCCTTTGTAATGCAGGTTAGATAGAAATGTTACGCGTTCTACGACATACAGCGGCCATTTTCTATTCCCCAGACCTCATTAACCTAAATACATAGTGCTCGGGCACGTTAAATATTCTTGTAATCACGACGAGTCCACAAAGGTTTTTTGTTCGAATGAAATTTTATGCAGGTTAAATCTCTTGAATTTAAATCTTAATTTTTCTTTCACTTTTATTTAAAATTTTACTTTTCGGATGTATTGTTGTGAGGTCTTGAAATTAATAATATGATGTAACTAGTTGGATTGCGAGGTTTCATTTGCGGTAAACGGTAATAGAAGCCAAGGTCTAATTTTTTTTTATAGGATAAGGCGGCAAACAAGCTGACAGATCACCTGATGGAAAGTGAATGCTGTCGCCCATGGACATTTGCAACACCAAAGAAGCTACAAAATGCG